>CM033472.1:3251585-3331585 GCA_019447015.1 Hymenochirus boettgeri
ATATCCTCAGTGACTCCTTGTATATCCACAGTGACTCCATGTATATCCTCAGTGACCCCTTGTATATCCAAAGTGACCCCATGTATATCCACGGTGACCCCTAGTATATCCTCAGTGACCCCTTGTATATCCACAGGTTGACCCTTGTATATCCGCGTGACCCCATTATAATCCACATGACCCCTTGTATATCCGCAGACCCCTTGTATATCCGCAGTGACCCCTTGTATATTCACAGTGACCCCATTATCCCGTGACCCTGTATATCCGCAGTGTACCCCTTGTATATCCGCAGTTGACCCTCCACATGACCCCTTATATCCACGGTGACCCTTGTATATCCACAGTGACCCTGTAGTAATATCCACATGCGGCCCCTTGTATATCCAGCAGGACCCCTTGTATATCCCAGTGACACCCATGTATATCCACAGGGACCCTTGTATATCCACAGTGACCCCATGTTATATCCCGGTGACCCTGTATATCCGCAGTGACCCTTGGTATATCCACGGTGACCCATGTATTCCACGGTGACCCCTTGTATATCCACAGTGAACCCCTTATTCCACGGGTGACCCCATGAATCCACAGTGACCATGAATCCGCGGTGACCCTGTAATATCCACAGTGACCCCATGTATATCCACGGTTGACCCCTTGTAATAAATTCCCATGCCCCTCGTATATCCGTGACCCCTGTGATATATCCACAGTATACAACCCCTTGTATAGCTCCACGACCCGTTATCGGACCCCATGTATATCACATGACCCCAACCACGTTGACCCCATGTATATCCGCAGTGACCCCTTGTATATCCACAGTGACCCCATGTATATCCACAGTTGAACCCCATGATCCTCATGACCCTTGTATATCCACAGTGACCCCATGATATCCATGGTGACCCCTTGTAATCCACAGTGCCCCATGTATATCCACATGAACCCCATGTATATCCTCCAGTGACTTCCTTGTATATCCACAGTGACTCCATGTCTATTCCGTCAGTGACCCCTTGTATATCCAAAGTGACCCCCCTCTGCGTGAGCGCGTGACGTACGGCCCGGGGGCCACCACTATTATATCCTCAGTGCCACACAAGGCTGGAACCCATCCACATCGACCCCATATTTTCATGACCAAGGGAACTAGCGTCGTTGACTTCACACCGCGTTGTTAGGGTATCCCAGTGACCGCACCATTGACTGATGTGCTCCTCGTCCGTTTGCCGCACTGGTGTTTGTCAACACACGACGGTACCCCGGAATAGCCCGGACCCCTGGGTATCTCCACAGTGACCTCTTGTATATCCCATTGACCCCTTTAACCGCCATGACCTTAAATTGTTCTTCATCATCACACCGTGAACCACCCCTTGTATATCCCAGTTGACCCCCTCTTGTATATCCCATTGAACCCTTGAATAGCCGCACAGTGACCCCATGTATAGCCAACGGTTGACCCCTTGTATATCCAAAGTGACCCCATGTATATCCACGGTGACCCCTAGTATATCCTCAGTGACCCCTTGTATATCCACAGCGACCCCTTGTATATCCACAGTGACCCCTTGTATATCCGCAGTGACCTCTTGTATATCCACAGTGACCCCTTGATGTTATATCCCGGTGACCCCTGTATATCCGCAGTGACCCCTTGGTATATCACGGTGACCCTGTATATCCACGGTGACCCCTTGTATATCCACAGTGAACCCCGTTATTCCACGGTGACCCCATGGAATCCACAGTGACCCATTGAATCCGCGGTGACCCTTGTAATATCCACAGTGACCCCATGTATATCCACGGTGCCCCCCTTGTAATAAATTCCCATGCCCCTGTATATCACGTGACCCCTGGTGATATATCCACAGTAATCCACAACCCCTTGTATACCCAAGTGGACCCCATGTATAACATACCACAGTGACCCCATGTATATCCGCAGTGACCCCTTGTATATCCACCGAGTGACCCCATGTATATCCACATTGAACCCCATGATATCCTCAGTGACCCTTGTATATCCACAGTGACCCCATGATATCCATGGTGACCCCTTGTAATCCACAGTGCCACCCCATGTATATCCACAGTGAACCCCATGTATATCCTCAGTGACTCCTTGTATATCCACAGTGACTCCATGTTATTCCTCAGTGACCCCTTGTATATCCAAAGTGACCCCCCTCTGCGTGAGCGCGTGACGTACGGCCCGGGGGCCACCACTATTATATCCTCAGTGCCACACAAGGCTGGAACCCATCCACATCGACCCCATATTTTCATGACCAAGGGAACTAGCGTCGTTGACTTCACACCGCGTTGTTAGGGTATCCCAGTGACCGCACCATTGACTGATGTGCTCCTCGTCCGTTTGCCGCACTGGTGTTTGTCAACACACGACGGTACCCCGGAATAGCCCGGACCCCTGGGTATCTCCACAGTGACCTCTTGTATATCCCATTGACCCCTTTAACCGCCATGACCTTAAATTGTTCTTCATCATCACACCGTGAACCACCCCTTGTATATCCCAGTTGACCCCCTCTTGTATATCCCATTGAACCCTTGAATAGCCGCACAGTGACCCCATGTATAGCCAACGGTTGACCCCTTGTATAATCCTCAGTGACCCCTTGTATATATCCACAGTGACTCCATGTATATCCTCAGTGACCCCTTGTATATCCAAAGTGACCCCATGTATATCCATGGTGACCCCTAGTATATCCTCAGTGACCCCTTGTATATGCCGCATTTACCCCTTGGTTGATATCCACGGTGACCCATGTATATCCACGTGACCCCTTGTATATCCACAGTGGACCCGTTATTCCACGGTGACCCCATGTATCCCCAGTGACCCATTGATATCCTATCCGCGGTGACCCTTGTAATATCCACAGTGACCCCATGTATATCAACGGTGGACCCCTTGTATATCCCTCAGTGACCCTGTCCTATCTACGTGACCCCTTGTAATCCACATGACCCCTTGTATATCCACAGTGACCCCATGTATATCCACGTGACCCCATGTATATCCTCAGTGGACCCCTTGTATATCCACCGGTGACCCCCATGTATATCCACAGTGACCCCATGATATCCTCTGCCCTTGTATATCCACAGTGACCCCATGTAATATCCATGGTGACCCTTGTTATATCCACAGTGCCCCTGTGATCCACAGTGAACCCAGTATATCCTCAGTGACCCTTGTATCCCAGTGACCCCATCGTTATCCTCAGTGACCCCTTGTATATCCAAAGTGACCCCATGTAATATCCAGTGCCCCCTATATATCCCCATGACCCCTTGTATTCCACACGACCCCTTGTATATCCACAGTGACCCCTTGTATATCCGCAGTGACCTCTTGTATATCCACAGTGACCCCTTGTATATCCACAGTGACCCCTTGAATAGCCACAGTGACCCCTTGTATATCCACAGTGACCTCTTGTATATCCACAGTGACCCCTTGTATATCCGCAGTGACCTTTTGTATATCCACAGTGACCCCTTGTATATCCGCAGTGACCTCTTGTATATCCACATTGACCCCTTGAATAGCCGCAGTGACCCCATGTATATCCACGGTGACCGCCCGGTATGTCCGACAAGGCGCCGGGGAAAAACTGTCATCACAGAGTGTTTTAGTCCCGCCCACTGCTTGTGTTTTAAAGACGACTCCCCTGTTCCAACCCCCCTGTAACTGGCATCAGAGTGGGTTTTATCCCTCCCCGGCGTCTTGTGTTAAAAGACTCCCTGTTTCCACCCCTGTACTGCCATAAGAGTGTTTTTGTCCCTCCCACTGCTTGTGTTAAAGATTCCCTGTTTCCACTCCCCCTGTAACTGCATCATAGTGTTTTAGGTCCCTCCCACTTGCTTGTGTTAAAGACTCCCTGTTCCCTCCCCTGTAACTGCCCATCAAGTGTTTTAGTCCCCCCACTGCTTGTGTTAAAGACTTCCTGTTCCACCCCCTGTATACTGCCATCAGAGTGTTTTGTGCCCCCCCACGCTTGTGTTAAGACTCCCTGTTCCTCCCCTGTAACTCTGCCATCGAGGGTTTAGTCCCCACACTGCTTGTGTTAAAGACTCCCTGTCCACCCCCTGTACTGTCATCCAGATGGTTTTAGTCCCTCCCCACTGCTTGTGTTAGACCTCCCTGTTCCACCACCCTGTAACGTTCATCAGAGTGTTCTTAGTCCTCCCACCTCATGCTTTGTGTTAAAGACTTCCCTTCCCGCCCCTGCTGAACTGCCATCAAGTGTGTTCTAGTCCCCTCCCCTGCTGTTGTTAACGACTCCCGGTTCCACCCCTGTAACTGTGCCATCAGATGTTTTTATCCCTCCCACTGCTTTGTAAAGACTCCCTTTTCCACCACCCTGTAAACTTGTCATCAAGTGTTCTAGTCCCTCCCACTGCTTGTGTTACAACTCTCCCTGTCCCCCCCTGTACTGTCATCAGAGTGTTCTAGTCCCTCCCACTCTTGTGTAATATCTGTCACCGTACCTCTAAGTCGCCTCCCACTGTTGTGGTAACGCTCGCCACCTTCCCTGAACTACGAATGTTTCTAGTCCTCCACCCACTGCGTAAATGTAGACTATAGGGGGCGCTAAAACACAGAATTCTACCTCAGTTGCCTCAGGTGTCGACTTATAGTTATACAACATGCGAAAGATTCCCTGTCTAAAGCTTTAGCTATTAGAGTGCAGTTTGAACAAAGGGAAATTTGTTTTTTAATAACCAAAAAACGACTCTTCTCAGTGGTTGCGGGTATTTTTTTTAGTGATTCTATTCGTTGAGCGAGGAATTATTTCTAGGAAGAAATTACGGCAATTAATGGAGACCAATGTTGCAATGTTTGCTCCAGAATGTTGGCGAATAAATCTGATATTTTGGCTTTAAAGTACACAAACGAAATTACCATACCTGGAAATGTGTCAAGTTCTCCTTTATGAAAAAATAAAGAAATCTAATTCGGAAGGGAGAGAATTCTCGCTTCAAAATGGGTAAAAAGCTTTACTCTAACTCTGTCCTGCAATGAGAGTGATGAAAATGTTGTAAGAACTGAGAGAAGATAGTGGATATGATAATCTATTATTGCGAGTCAGCCCCAACTCCAGAGGGAGGCAAGATGGAAAGTATAAAAAAAAACGTGCCCATCGTCCAAATGGACTATGATATCCCAAGTTGTAACGTCCCGAACCCCAGGTCGCTGTTTGTAAATATCCCCTCTATGAATATTTATATACTATCAAGGTTTTCTAATTAAGTCGACGTATTACAATATCAATGAGGATTAAAAAATGACTGTACTGGAACAGAAATGAAATGCAGGCGCAGTTATTATCATCTCTCTCCGATATAGACGATATAGTATGTTACTATCAGGCTAGGAATAAAGGAGAACTAAAGGGCTTCTAAATGACACTTTTATTATTACTAAATAGTGCATCAGTTGCCCTTTATGTTATAACTGGTTAAACATTTTAATAAATCTTTTAGAAAAAGCACCTTACATCCCTGCAGCTCCTTATTAATCTATCCCCTGAAGTTAAATTTATGTATCCTGTATCACTTCTGTTTCCCGTTCCTCAGTTCGTGGCGCCTATCCCACACATCCACCTACGAAGATCCCAAATTATACTGTACAGATTGACATTCACGTTACCTCCCCTCAGGCCATATTTAATAGGCGGGTGTATTCTATTTGCGATAACGTGCCTGTAGAACATTAATCTAACATTTTAACGACCGAGTTTGTACATTGTAATGATCCGGTCCTACATCATTCATTGCACGTACTTATTAGTAGTTTAGTATAGTATTGTATGGCTGCATGGTAGTAAATATATGATCAGGGTCGTTATAGTACGTAGAATCGTATACGTAGAGTCGTATACGTAGAGTCGTACTTACACTGAATATGGCCCGCAGTGTGAAACGTTTAATTGGCAGCTGCAGGGATGTCAGGTAATTCTAGACAATTTTTTCCGACTTTGGGACCAGAATACGGAATCTAAAAGCAAGTTTCACGCTGTTTCAAGATAACCAGCCCTAAAGCTGGGTACACACGATACAATATTTCGGCCGGTCCGACATTTCAGTGTTTCGATTGGGCCGAATTATTGAATGGCGCCTTACCGTTCGTTTGTCCGATTTGGACGAATAAAGATCGGACAGGTTGGAAAAGCATAACCGATCGTGTGGTCCTCTATGGATGCGACCGACAGATAGGGATGGCCGGTTCGCGGATCTGAGCCCGGATCCGCAGCGGATTTATCCCATTCACGAACGGGATTTTTCCGTTTTTCCACCTTCCGAACTTCTGATTCGCGGATTTTTAGTTTTTGAAATTTTTCGAAATTACGAGGTTACTGATACATTTTTCGAAATATCCTATTTTTCGAAATTTTCGAAAAATACGAAAATCCGTAATTTCAGGTATTTTTCATTTTAATGAGTCCGCTCGCGGATTTTCGAATTTTCAAATTTTTGACCAGATTTTGCGAAGTTCAGACATCTCTACTGACAGACTTCCTCGTGGCCGACCGGTCCAAAGCCTCGAATGAGGATTGTATCGTGTGTACCTAGCTTTAGAGAAAAGTAGTTTGTTGACTTTACATCTAATGTTAAAAGGTAAAGTGTAGAGTTAAAAAGTTATTTGTTGCTTGTGAACTTCAGTTCTTGCGAGAGAATGTTTGCTTTCTGGGAGAAGTAAAATGAACTAGGTCACTAAGAGAGTAAACTTGATTTGGCTTTATAGGTTGCAAAAAGCTTTATTAATGTGAATGTCCGTGTGTACTGTGAGATTGAAAACAAACAAATAAAAACATCTATTGTGATAAAGAGTGCGTGTAAATGTCAAACATCGCTCAAACAATATGTGATTTTAGGATTTATTTTATAATTGCGTGTGAAAAGATTATGAGAAAGATACAATGTTACAGCCAAATCTAATCACCAAACCGGCAATCGGTAGGGACGGACTAGAACTTCGCACCGAGTTTGAGCTGAACTTATGAGCGTCGTAACCCTCTCGAACTTCAAAATTTCTTGTTTTCTGCCGACATATTTTAGATAATTTTCCAAATTCGAATTTTCAAACCGATCTAGGGTTCTGGAGTGAATTGAGCGGTTCCGACCCTTATTTCGAGAGCCCTCCAACTATTTTTCCGCCGTTGGACTTTCCATGCGGGCCGTTTTTCAAAACTTTACTGAAGTATCTATAGTTCTAATAACGTAACGCACCGCATCCTATATACTAAAGAAACACTTCAATTCATATGGATCACGGCCGCAAAAGATGGAGGAGAGAGAGGCGCGAGGGGAGGGGAGAGAGGTCTCTAGTAATCATAGCTATTGTGCCTGTGATATTTTGTAGGGCAACAAATTATTATTATATCAATGGGTTAACGACCTTTCATTCACATTCTTGTGTGTGCGGGTGTTTACATTTGGATATCCATTGCACTGAGACGTTCAGAACGTCCGTCACCAGTCACACCCAGTGTCCTGAGTTTTCCATCATTGCTTCAAGTTCTGTGATAGGCCTGTGCACATAATACAGTCACTGAGCACTGTCACGACTCCCCCGTGGGAATGTGGTGGGGTTACTTTGCTCTGCTCCTGCCTCTGCTCTGCTCTTTGCAGAGATGAAATGGGGGAATGTTTGGCTGAACGGCCCCTGAGAGACTATTCAGTCAGCAATATCCATTTTACAAAAATTAAGTAACCATGATTACCATTCAGTAATATATTCATATGTTATTATATTCCATACTACCGATTTATATTAATTTAATAGTAATGCACTGCGTTCTGGAAATGTCTATCAAATTAATGGGCTATGACATTTAAACAGCCCTCAGGTTGGGGGGTTGCGATAGGGTATCGAGGGGCTTTAGTGTGAGCTTTGACCTCATTTACAATCATTGTGTTTCCATTGGAATCGCTGGGCACTGTATACGAGAAGCTGATTCATGCACAGTAATTGGTGTTATTTTTATAGCAGCCAATAAGCACATGAGAACCGGGCAACTGTGTATTTAATACGTCATTTAAGGCCAGCAGAGCGTTATGGACTTATCATCTAGTTACTATAGAAACTAACAGCAGCTGGGATGGAAGCAACTTGAGCTCTGCTGACACCTAGTGTCGCTAAAATGTTATGACAAAAAGAAAGATTTTCAATGTAGTGTTTATGTTTGGGGTTTTCCCACTTCTAACTCATTAAATCCCATCATTTTTTGTGGTGCAGAAATGGAGAATATCTGTAACCTCCCCCCAAAGCATATTTATTGCTACTGATCTGCGAATGGTACATTTAAAAAAAATAAAATAAAAGAACATTTTATTTTATTTTTTCATGGTTTCATTGGGTGGGAGGCAAATCTAGATCTATAATCAGTTCTTAGATGCAGGGTCAGTTACTGGGTCAAGCAGGATCCCCACTGGGTAAAAAAGTCCTTAACATATCTCAAACCACTGACCTCTACACAAATATGTGTCAGTATATCCTACCGAATTATTATTATTGATTTAATTATTATTCATGGTTATATTAGCGTCAACTCTTCCCGTGGGCTTTACATTACCCAGTTCATACATTACATACAGGTATACATGTTTATACCAAACGTCATACTTATTACATACACATGTATGACATAACTTAAAGTAAACCGAGTGATGAGTTTTCTTACAGCAATACCGTGATACAATAGGAGAGAGGGACCTTGCCCAAAACTTACAGTCTAGAGGCGATGGGTGAAGACATCAAGGTTGCGGGAATCAGTAGGCTGTAAATAGATTGGCAGTGGAATGTGAAAGGCGGGTTGGGTCATATTGGGTAGTAAAAGGTGTAATACAAATGATTATATTATCTGTGTACCTTGTTATATTATAACTGCTACATATCATATACAATCTCATATATAATAATGTAATGTACAATATCATATCTTATCAGCCATCTAATATCTCAAAGTCTATAGCTTTGATCTTAATGTATCGCATCCAATATTCCATTTGAACCATCTTCCTAGAATGGCTGCCACAAGGTGGCGCTGTGTGGTACTGGGAACAGCCGAATCAAGAAAATGGAACGTTGTGTCGGTAAGCCAAGTTGGACTTCTTGGCACTGACCATCACAGCTGTTGATTACAGCACGTAGGTGGTTAAACACGATTTAATACCCCATAATACCTAATTATTCTATGTAATAATGCGTCATTTATTCTTTGACTGCCGATATTATGTTCCACTTTGTATCCTATGAATTGGATGCATGATAATGAGGGTGAGAATATTCCCAGAATGCTCGCTGAGCAAAAAAAAATTCAGTCACTTGCCAGTCATTGTTTTTAAGTAAATTACTGTAACTATCAATTAAAGGCAAAGAGTCACCATTATAATTCTTCAAGTGAAAGGTAACAAAATATATATTTTTCCTTTTTACCAAGGGGAAAGTTCAGCCACTAAAGGAGAAGTAAAGTGCGTATAAAGTGTTTTCAAAAACAGTTCAAACTTAAAGTAACTGGCGCAGGGAGGGGCAGTGTTCTGCCAGGCTTCCTAAGTGCTTTCAACCCTATCTTAACACATGAACCGTGCAGATAAAACTCAACGGTTTGAGCTCCTCAACGAAACAATATTGGGAGGTAGAAATAATTAACCCTACCTCCCTTCCCCAGGTACTCTTTATTTTTAAAAAGTTGATTTTCACAGTACAGTTGCCCTTTAATTCTTAAAGAAACAAGTCATTCATTTCTTAAAATCTGACACGTCGCCCTCTATAGAGCATCTAATGCATTGCTCCTTTTTGTTTTAATTTAATTCCCCATAACCCCCAATAAATGTTACTGTAATGTAACATCTACTTATGACATTACTAACCACATAAAGGGGTAGAAGGGTCCTAAATCGCTGCCCTCTTAGTGGACAGATTTCATCTTCAAACCACCTCTGCAGGCCTGTAGATAATTTTTTCAGGTCTGTCTCCTCTTTAGAAGACGCCCACTTCATTCTGTGGTCCTTCCTCATGCTGCGTTGCATTACCCTATATATCAAGAGATGGAGCCTTTCCTTATAACACTGAACCTTCTAATGCAAATATTACCCAAGCACTCTAGGTCATTATTTCCATCACACTCTCTCTAACTTCTCTGCAATCTCAAACAGCAGCCCGGGGTCCGGATTATCTGCTCTCCTACAGCCCGCTGCTTTGCCAATAACCATTACTCCAAGCGAATAGAAACGTTACTTTATTTCCCCCCTTTTTCCCCCTTATCTCTAAATCCGTAAAGTGACCTTAATTGGAGAAATTAAAACCGTTTTCTTTTGGTACAATGGCAAGAGGCGAGGATTTCATGACTCCGAGCACTATGACAAATCGAATGTTCCTGCCATTTAGACACAGTAAATCAATATGCCCTTTAATATAATTTGTTACTTAGTTACCAAACGGAATTTTAACGTTCATATTTTCCTTAATCGACCCGGCGAGTTCGTTCATAGGAAGGAAAGTTTCTATAGGGACTTAATTACGACATATTGCAGGACGCGGCGCAAACAGATGGTAACTCTAATTATACATTGGAGCAATTTCTAGAATTATTATTATTGTGGATTTATATAGCGCCAACATCTTCCATAGCGCTTTACAATTACACGTATACATTCATATCAGGCCCTGCCCCGAAGAGCTTACAATCTAATCACTTTACACATACAACCTATCAGTATGTCTTTATGATTGTGGGGGAAACCGCAGTGCCCGGAGGAAACCCACGCAAGCACGGGGAGAATATAAAACTCCCTTGCAGACGTGTCCAAGGGTGGAATCGAACTCAGGACCTAATGCGCTGCAAGGTATCAGTGCTAACCACTGAGTCCCCATAATTAGCATTGTTACTACTGCGGTGCATATATATATATATATATATATATATATATACTATATTCTTTAGATTTGATAAACATTGAAAGGCGATGTAATAAAAGTTCTTATCGTTTAAAATGATAATTTTGCCCCACCAATCAGATGTTAGCTTTTCAAATGTTACCATAACATCTGATTGGTTGGGGCAAAATTACACCATTTTAAACCATAAGAACTTTTATTACATCGCCCTGTAAATGAATTAAACTTACCTTTAGAATCTTTTACGGGTTTAGACTGTATAATTATATATATACTATGTATGTTTATATGGATATTATTCGCATGTTATATGTGAGCCCATGTTTGGTTATTCAGTGTAGAGATATTGTGATTCATTCGTTCAGTTTACAGACACATTATATCTCTTCCTACAGAAAAGTTTTGTTTACAAAATTGACTTTTGTGTTTCACAAGAATTAATTAAAGCGCCGGGGAAGTGTCACATTGACAGAGCTCGTGTGCTAGAATGTGTTTTGTTAAGTCAAGTTGGGCTAATTTGATGATTTCCATTTTAACGCTCTGTACAGGAAACCGCACCACGTCAATGATCTCTTCATAGTAATGGGTGGATCACAGTTATCAAACACAACAATTTTTTGGGGGGGGATATTATTGGCCACTTGATAATATCACTATGTGTATAGTCACCTTAAGGGGAACCGTATGGCATCTCCCATAAATATTATAATAAAAATGTAATGATAATGAATTCTGTACACACATAAGCTATACCCTCATACTGTACTGTCTAAGGGAAACAATATGGCAGCTCCCACCCATATTGTATAAATTACGCAGAAGGAATGTTCTGTACACACAATAAGCTATACCCTCATACTGTAACTGTCTAAGGGAAACACTATGGCAGCTCCCACCCATATGTATAAATATACAGAGAAGGAATGTTCTGTACACACAATAGCTATGCACTCATACTGTACGGTCTAAAGGAACAATATTGGCAGCTCCACCCATATGTATAAATATACAGAGAAGGAATGTTTCTGTACACACAATAAGCTATAAACCCTCATACTGTACTTGTCTAAGGAACAATATGGCAGCTCCCACCCCTATTTATAAAATATACAAGAAGGAATGTCTGTACATACACTAAGCTATACCCTCATACTGTACTGTCCTAGGGAAACAAAAGGCACGCTCCCACCCATATGTATAATATACAGAGAAGGAATGTCTGTACCCACAATAAAGCTATACCCTCATACGTACTGTCTAAGGGAAACAATATGGCAGCTCCCACCCATATTATAAATATCAGAGAAGGATTTTCTGTACACACAATAAGCTATACCCTCATACTGTACTGTCTAAGGGAAACATATGGCAACTCCCAACCCATATGTAAATATAAAAATCAGAGAAGGAATGTTCTGTAGCACACAATAAGCTATACCCTCATACTGTAACTGTCTAAAGGGAAACATATGGCAACTCCCACCCATATGTATGAAATATAATATACGAGGAATGTTCTGTACATACAATAAGCTATCCCTCATACTGGTACTGTCTAAGGGAAACAATAGGCATCTCCCACCCTATGTATAATATCAATATACAGAGAAGGAATTTCTGTACTACATAAGCTATACCCTCATACTGTACTGTCTAAGGAACAATATGGCAGCTCCCCCCATATGTATAAAAAATAACTAATACAGAGAAGGATGTTCTGTACATATAATAAGCTATACCCTCATCTGTACTGTCTAAGGGAAACATATGCAGCTCCACCATATGTAAAATATACAGAAAGGAATGTTCTGTACACACATAAGCTCTACCCTCATACTGTACTGTCTAAGGGAACAATATGGCAGCTCCCATCCAATGTTATAAATATAAATATACAGAGAATGAATGTTCGGTACATACAATAAGCTATACCCTCATACTGTACTGTCTAAGGAAACAATATGGCAGCTCCCACCCATATGTATAATATACAGAGAGGAAGTTCTGTACTACAATAAGCTATACCCCATACGTCTGTCTAAGGGAAAGAATATGCATCTCCACCCATATGTATGAATATAAATATACAGAGAAGGAATGTTCTGTATACAAACTATAACCCTCATACTGTACTGTCTAAGGAAATATATGGCAGCTCCCCCCATATGTATAAATATAAAATACAGAGAAGGAATGTTCTGTACATACAATAAGCTATACCCTCATACTGTACTGTCTAAGGAAAACAATTGGCAGCTCCCACCTATTATGAATATAAATATACAGAGAAGGAATGTTTCTGTACATACAATAAGCTATATCCTCATACTGTACTGTCAAGGGAAACAATATGGCAGCTCCACCCATATGTATAAATAACAGAGAAGAATGTTCTGTACACACAATAAGCTATACCCTCATACTGTACTGTCTAAGGGAAACAATATGGCAGCTTCCCACCATATGTTAAATATAATATACAGAGAAGGAAGTTTCTTTACTACAATAAGCTATCCCTCATACTGTACTGTCTAAGGAACATAATGCAGCTCCCACCCCATATGTTAAATACTATACAGAGAAGGAATGTTTCTGTCACACAATAAGCTTACCCTCACTGTAATGTCTAAGGGAACACTATGGCAGCTCCCACCCATATGTATAAATATACAGAAAAGGAATGTTCTGTCACACAACTAAGCTATACCCTCATACTGTACTGTCTAAGGGAACATATGCCACTCCCACCCATTGTATAATATAAATATACAGAGAAGGAATGTTCTGTACATACAATAAGCTATAACCTCATACTGTACTGTCAAGGGAAACAATATGGCAGCTCCCACCCATATGTATCATATAAATATCCAGAGAGGAATGTTCTGTACCACAATAAAGCTATACCTCATCAATACTGTACTGTCTAAGGGAAAGAATATGGCAGCTCCACCCATATGTCATAAATAAATATACGAGAAGGAATGTTCTGTACTACAATAAGCTCTACCCTCATACTGTACTGTCTAAGGGGAAACAATACTGGCAGCTTTGGCTCCCCCCATATGTATAAATATACAGAGAAGGAATGTTCTGTACACCAATAAGCTATACCTCATACTGTACTGGTCTAAGGGAAACAATATGGGCACTCCCACCCATATGTATAAATAAAAATATACAGAGAAGAATGTTCTGTACATACAATAAGCTATACCCTACCCCTACTGTACTGTCTAAGGGAACATATGGCAGCTCCCCCCCTATGTTATAAATAATAATAACGAGAAGGAATGTTCTGTAATACAATAATCTTACCCTCATACTGTACTGTCTAAGGAAACAATATGGCAGCTCCCACCCATATGTATAACTAAATATACAGAGAGGATTGTTCTGTACATACAATAATCTATACCCTCATACTGTACTGTCTAAGGGAAAATATTGGCAGCTCCCACCCTATGTATAAATAAATATACAGAGAAAGGATGTTCTGTACTACAATAATCTAACCCTCATCTGACTGTCTAGGAAATCGTATGCACTCCCCCATGATGTAATAATATACAGAGAATGCTGTTTGTGTGTTCTATAACCCATGTGTGCATGTTGAACTGAGATTTAACTTTAAAGAGGCTCTTTCTCTGTCTCTGGACATTTCCATATCAAACCTGAGTTTTTAACTGTTTGAACATTTCCAACGCGCATTAATAACCGGTATTCCCGACAGACCTCTGTCCGGCCTGGTGGTAATTGCCCGTCATTGCCGGAATGTTCTCTTTCTCTCCTAAGCTGTATCGGCGTCTCACTGTTTTCAATCATCTTGCAGAGAAGGGGACACTGTCAGATCTCATTATGTGACGAACAGAACATTCATCTGGGTCACTTAAGGGAACTCCCCTTTTCTAGGTGATTCCAGCACACCAGCTCCTAAATGGGATGCGTCATCTCCCCAAATGATTAGATTCAGTTTTTTTAAGATCAGGGTGATCAAACTATTGTCATCTGTTAAACGTTGAGGTGCCCCCTAGTGGAACACCCCTATGTTACAGTTCTTCTTCTGTCTGGGGCAAAGGCAGAATGTGGGACCCTAATAATATAACAGAAACACAGAATCATCGGTCAATGTCTGGATATCTGATTGGATACTTCTCTGCTGATGAAAAACATCATTGTCATTGCATTTGGCCCCTGTAACGCTGACAACACGAGTTCAAATCCTCCCTCGGCCGCATCGACAAGATTATTTAATGTAACTTCATTAACAGCAACTTTAAAACATTTTTAAAAAAAGCTATTTATGTAAAAATGTATTTTAATGATTGACATCGGTATAATGCGGGACTGGGGTAAATTTCAGTAAGTCATGGCCTCTTTTTTATTGAACACCAAGGGGCGCTGTCTTGGGCCCATCCACGCTCTCAGTATTTCGATATTGTCCAGTATTAGACACAGCTATTCAATAGGAGAATAAGAAATTCCAATTAAATGCTTGTCTCCCACATGACCCCTTCACGCCGCGCTGGATAATTTGGTCCTCTCTGTAGCCATGGAGATTCGCACTCTCTTACATAGCCCCCTTTATATTAGACAAGTTTAACTATTTTGGTGAGTTTTTCTATTGCACTGAGGCCCTTCATCGGCCCTGTACGGTTATACACTACACTGTTCCTTAACACTACCTTCCTGACTCCATTTTGTTCAACAAGACCCATCTTGTTCAGACATAATAAACTTTTATTACTTGTTTAAAACTTAGAACGTTAATAGCATCCGAGTCCCCAGTAAACAAGGCAACATTGGGTCTTGAAAAGATTTAAATACTTCACCTGATAGGGCGCCTAAAAATGCTAAAATGGTTATTACTGTAGACTTGTTTTCTTTCTTTCATGTTATGATATTTATTAATTATATTTTTAATATTCATATTTTAATCGATCAGATATTAAAGCTATCGCAAAACGTATGAGCAACATGCGGGTGATTTTACTACAAGGCAAGAGCATTTTTTGACCCTTGATTGGTAGGAATCTGCACTGATACGCCTTTAACCAGTAATAAAAATAATTATCAATAATCAGGGCATAATACGGCAATCATCTACTGCCTCCCCTTGTGTTTGATGCCCTAATCACCAAATTTAAGAATTGGTGTTGACACCTTCCGTTTTAAAACGTAAATCCAAGGTAATAATTTAGGTGCATGCTGCAGCCCGCACCGATTTTCATGTCCGGCGCTGCTAAACTGAATTAACTGCCATGATCTCGCAGCTTTTGGAATCCTTTAATTACAGGGACGGTGGCACTTTGACCCACATCAATCTTATTAATTTTTTCGCTGCAGTACTCTTAGCTCAGTGTAATAAACCGAGGATGAAATTGCGAAAAACATGGAAGATAAGAACCACAGGAAATCAGTAGTCCACTCCCCGTAACAAGACAGGTGATTGGTGAAGATAATAATGAATCTTCCCCAGGGCTATGACTGCCATAATAGATTTTTAGATACGGTAGTTTATATAAAGGGAAAGTTTATTAATTTATATCATAATAATCTATTCACCAGGGTCATGCTTCTCTATATAGATTTCTAGTACCTGTCATATCATTTTCCCAGTAAACCCTAACCTTACAACCCTAACCCTAACCCTACCCAACCCTAACAACGAAAACATAACAACAATAATAAAACCCTAAAAAAAAAACTAAAAAACAAAACACCCTAACCCTAGCCATCCTATAAAACTAAAAACCCTATACAACCAAATATAAGATATAAACATCAATCCCTTTACCTAATAACTACCATAAACAATAAACCCCAATCAACATTATCCAATCAACCCAAACACATCCAACCCAAAAAAATAAACAATAATAAAATTATTGTATCTTCCCCCTAAGATAATTTGTCAGCTCTCTATTCAATATCAATGAATCTCACTAGCGGGCGCATCTGGAACTATAGTACCCTGACAAGTGGCCAGGTTCTTTGTCTAGTTACTGTAAACGTAACTATCCCTGTACTATGCCATCGAAGATTATTGCTCTTAGGAGGGCAAAAATTAACCACTGGGTGGAGAGAACTCAGTAATTCAGGTGTTATTTCTGGAGTTAAAGGCTGACAAAGAGAGAAAAGTTAATCTTCTTTTTAAAGAACGTACGGAAATCTCTATATAATTGTATTGATGGGAATTGCTGTGGGTGTTTAATAAAGTTGGTTCACATGTAGACATGCAATTGCCTTCTTTACATGTCACAAATCGCTTTTGTAATAGTGCAGAACTTTACTGTACTGATTATCCTACTGCAAAAGCGACTGGAGATTCCCAAACTGTCAATAGGGAACAGAATGACAGACAGGTCAGTTTCTTTTTAAAGGGAATTTCACTTAAAATGTCAAATCTTCTTAAAGGGGAATTTCACTTACACGTCAGTTCGATTGGGTTTCTTAAAGGGGAATTTCACTTACAATGTCATTCTTTTAAAGTGAATTTCACTAAAGTCTCAGTTCTTTTTAAAGGGGAATTTCACTTACAGTGTCAGTTCTTCTTAAGGGGAAGGCTGACCTTGATTTGGTGGTCAGGGGGTACTGGGCACCTGGTATATAAATCCCTTTTTGATTGTCTAAGATTGAGTTACACAGACCCCTTTGGTTCCATAGATTTAGATTAAATCACCCCAGTGGGGGATTTCAGTGCTCTCTGTGATCAGACTGGCATGAAAGGGTTAAAAGGATTACTAATCTGATTTCCTTTTATGGGCATTCACAATTAAAGGGAAATACACTTGCGAGTTAAAAAGAACTGTCTACAGTTAAATAGCCCTTTCATCTGCAGCTCAGTGCCAACTAAGGATTCTGGGATTTGTATTCTGTTGCAGGTTAGGCAGCTCCCTGGTTAAATCTATATTTGGGAGCCTTTTCATTTGGCGACATTGTGAAGCTTTGTTTCAGGATGCCGGTGGCAGGGAAGCGGTTAAAGGGCAAGTTAACCCAGTGCTGCTGATATTGCATCTCTGACCTGTGGGATCCTTTGTGTTTCCATCTCAGATTTTCCATGCAGCCCACTGACTGGCAGATGAAGATCACTGGGGGGGATGTGGCGTTGCCTGCTGATGTGATCTAGAGGCAGAAGCAGGAGCTGATGTGGTTGGGGTCAGTGTGGGGAGATAGTTATTAAATGACACAGTCCTGTGCCATCAGATGCTCTCACAGGAGAGGGCAGGGAACCTCTTTGTGTTGGTGCTGCTGTTGCCATCAGTAGTGTGGACACTGCAGGCGGTAAGCAATGGTGCAGGACTATGCTGAAGGATCCAGGGAGAATCTGCTTAGTGGAGACCATAAACTGCCTGGATCTGGCTAATGCACTTTGCACCAGGCTCTGCCTCCCCTTGGTCTCTGCATGGGGCTCCTGAAGAAGATGAATCATTGCTGGGTTAGTGTCCGTCCTCTCTGTCGTTGGCTGTGAACTCTCTTCCACAGGATGCTGCTGGCCAGATGAAGGTGGTGTGAATGGGGTCCGAGCTGTCAGCCTCTTCCTACTGAGGTTCTGTACCATGGGAGCGATGACTTCTAGGCATCATCAGACTGGATCCCTTACAGGTAAATCCCTTCCCTTGTGCATCCTGTTCACACCTCTATTGAAACCAGGTGTAAGCGGGATCTTCCTCTCTGGCACAGTGACCCCTTGTAGTCCACAGTGACCCTTGTATATCCACAGTGACCCCTTGTATATCCAAGTGACCCTTGTATTCCACAGTGACCCCATGTAATCCACAGTCAATGACCCCTTGTATATCCACAGTGACCCCTTGTATATCCACAGTGACCCCTTGTATATCCACAGTGACCCCTTGTATATCCACAGGGACCCCTTGTATATCCACAGGGACCCCATGTATATCCACAGTGACCCCTTGTATATCCACAGTGACCCCATGTATATCCACGTGACCCCTTGTATATCCGCAGTGACCCCTTGTATATCCACAGTGCCCCTTGTATATCCACAGTGACCCCATGTATATCCACGGTGACCCCTTGTATATCCGCAGTGACCCCTTGTATATCCACAGTGACCCCATGTATATCCACGGTGACCCCTTGTATATCCACAGTGACCCCATGTATATCCACAGTGACCCCTTGTATATCCGCAGTGACCCCTTGTATATCCGCAGTGACCCCTTGTATATCCACAGTGACCCATGTATATCCACGGTGACCCCTGTATATCCGCAGTGACCCCTTGTATATCCGCAGTGACCCCATGTATATCCACGGTGACCCCTTGTATATCCACAGTGACCTCTTGTATATCCACAGGGACCCCTGTATATCCACAGGACCCTTGTATATCCACGTGAACCCCATGTATTTCCACAGGACCCTTGTATATCCACAGTGACCCCATGGATATCCACGGTGACCCTTGTATATCCGCAGTGACCCCTTTATATCCCGTGAACCCATGTATATCCACGGTGACCCCTTGTATATCCACAGTGACCCCATGTATATCCACGGTGACCCATGTATATCCACAGTGACCCATTGTATATCCGCGGTGACCCCTTGTATATCCACAGTGACCCCATGTATATCAACGGTACCCCTTGTATATCCTCAGTGACCCCTTGTATATCTAACGGTGACCCCTTGTATATCCACAGTGCCCCCTTGTATATCCACAGTGACCCCATGTATATCCACATTGACCCCATGTATATCCGCAGTGACCCCTTGTATATCCACAGTGACCCCCTGTATATCCACAGTGAACCCCAGTATATCCTCAGTGACCCCTTGTATATCCACAGTGACCCCATGTATATCCATGGTGACCCCTTGTATATCCACAGTGACCCCATGTATATCCACAGTGAACCCCTGTATATCCTCAGTGACTCCTTGTATATCCACAGTGACTCCATGTATATCCTCAGTGACCCCTTGTATATCCAAAGTGACCCCATGTATACCCGGTGACCCCTAGTATATCCTCAGTGACCCCTTGTATATCCACAGCGACCCCTTGTATATCCACAGTGACCCCTTGTATATCCGCAGTGACCTCTTGTATATCCACAGTGACCCCTTGTATATCCACAGTGACCCCTTGAATAGCCACAGTGACCCCTTGTATATCCACAGTGACCTCTTGTATATCCACAGTGACCCCTTGTATATATCCGCGTGACCTTTTGTATATCCACAGTGACCCTCTTGTATATCCGCAGTGACCTCTTGTATTCCACATTGACCCCTTGATAGCCCGCAGTGACCCCGTATATCCACGTACCCTTGTATTCTCAGTGACCCCTGTAATCCACAGTGACCCCTTGATATCCACAGTGACCCCTTGTATATCCGCAGTGACCTCTTGTATATCCACAGTGACCCCCTTGTATATCCCAGTGACCTCTGTATATCCACAGTGACCCCTTGTATATCCGCAGTGACCTTTTGTATATCCACAGTGACCCCTTGTATATACCGCAGTGACCTCTTGTATATCCAAATTGACCCCTTGAATAGCCGCAGTGACCCCATGTATATCCACGGTGACCCCTTGTATATCCTCAGTGACCCCTTGTATATCCACAGTGACCCCTTGTAATTCCACAGTGACCCCCTTGTATATCCGCAGTGACCCCTTGTATATCCACAGTGACCCCTTGTATATCCTCAGTGACCCCCTTGTATATCCACAGTGACCCCTTGTATATCCACAGTGACCCTTGTATACCGCAGAACCTCTTGTATTTCCACAGTGACCCCTTGTATATCCACATGTGACCCTTGTATATCCGCATTGAACCTCTTGTAATTTCCACAGTGACCCCTTGTATATCCACAGTGACCCCTTGTATATCCACAGTGACCCCTGTATATCCACAGGGACCCCTTGTATATCCACAGTGACCCTGTATATCCACATGACCCCGTATATCCACAGTGGTACCCCTTGTATATCCACATTGACCCCTTGTATATCCCCAGTGACCCCTTGTATATCCCCAGTGACCCTTTATAATCCACAGTGACCCTCCATGGTATATCCACGTGACCCTTGTATATCCGCAGTGACCCCTTGTATATCCACATGACCCCATGTATCCGGTGACCCCTTGTATATCCACGTGACCCCATGTATATCCACATGACCCCTTGATCTCCCAGTGATCCCTTGTATATCCGCAGTGACCCTTGTATATCCACAGTGACCCCATGTATATCCACGGTGACCCCTTGTATATCCGCAGTGACCCCTTGTATATCCGCAGTGACCCCATGTATATCCACGTGACCCCCTTGTATATCACACAGTGACCTCTTGTATATCCACAGGGACCCCTTTATATCCACAGGACCCCTTGTATATATCCACATTGACCCATGTATATCCACAGGGACCCCTTGTATATCCACAGTGACCCCATGTTATCCACGGTGACCCCATTGTTACATACTCCATGTATATCCCCGGTGACCCCTGTTATCCCGGTGACCTATCCACAGTGACCCCATGTATCCACGGTGACCCATGTATATCCACAGTGACCCCATGTAATCCCGGTGACCCCTGGATATCCCTGTGACCCATGTATATCCACGTGACCCCTGGTATATCCACATTGACCCCATGTATCCACAGTGACCCCTGTATATCCACAGTGACCCTTGTATACCACAGTGACCCCTTGTATAATCCACAGTGACCCCATGTATATCAACGTTGACCCCTTGTATATCCTCAGTGACCCCTTGTATATATCTACTACGGTGACCCCTGTATATCCACAGTTACCCCTTGTATACCACAGTGACCCCATTGTATATCCACAGTGACCCCTATGTAATACGCAGTGACCCTTGTATATCCACAGTGACCCCATGTGTATCCCATGACCCCAGTATATCCTCAGTGACCCCTTGTATATCACATGACCCCATGTATATCCATGGTGACCCCTTGTATATCCACAGTGACCCCATGTATAATCACAGTGAACCCCATGTATATCCTCATGACTCCTTGTATATCTTACCACGGTGACTCCATGTAATCTCCTCAGTGACCCCTTGTATATCCAAAGTGACCCCATGTATATCCATGGTGACCCCTAGTATATCCTCAGTGACCCCTTGTATATCCACAGCGACCCCTTGTATATCCACAGTGACCCCTTGTATATCCGCAGTGACCTCTTGTATATCCACAGTGACCCCTTGTATATCCACAGTGACCCCTTGAATAGCACGTGACCCTTGTTAACTCCACAGTGACCTCTTGTATATCCACATCCCCTTGTATATCCGCATTGACCTTTTGTATATCCCAGTGACCCCTTGTTATCCGCAGTGACCTCTTGTATATCTCCCATTGACCCCTTGAATAGCCGCAGTGACCCCATGTATATCCACGTGACCCCTTGTATCCTCAGTGACCCCTTTGTATTCCACGTGACCCGTTTCTACGTGACCCCTTGTATATCCGCAGTGACCCCTTGTATATCCACAGTGACCCCTTGTATATCCGCAGTGACCTCTTGTATATCCACAGTGACCCCTTGTATATCCGCAGTGACCTTTTGTATATCCACAGTGACCCCTTGTATATCCGCAGTGACCTCTTGTATATCCAAATTGACCCCTTGAATAGCCGCAGTGACCCCATGTATATCCACGGTGACCCCTTGATATCCTCCTGACCCCTTGTATATCCACAGTGACCCCTTGTATATCCACAGTGACCCCTTGTATATCCGCAGTGACCCCTTGTATATCCACAGTGACCCCTTGTATATCCTCAGTGACCCCTTGTATATCCACAGTGACCCCTTGTATATCCACAGTGACCCTTGTATATCCGCATAACCTCTTTTATTTCCACAGTGACCCCTTGTATATCCACAGTGACCCCTTGTATATCCACAGTGACCTCTTGTAATTTCCACAGTGACCCCTTGTATATCCACAGTGACCCCTTGTATATCCACAGTGACCTCTTGTATATCCACAGTGACCCTTGTATATCCACAGTGACCCCTTGTATATCCGCAGTTACCTCTTGTATATCCACAGTGACCCATTGTATATCCACAGTGACCCCTTGTATATCCACAGTTACCCCTAGTATGTCTGCAGTGACCCCTTGTATATCCACAGTGACCCCTTGTATATCCACAGTGACCCCTTGTATGTCTGCAGTGACCCCTGTATATCCAGTGACCCCTTGTATGTCCCATGACCCTGTATTCCACAGTGACCCCTTGTATATCCACAGGACCCTGTAATATCCACAGTGACCACTTGTATATCCACGTGACCCCTGTATATCCACAGTACCCCATGTATTCCACAGTGACCCTTGTATATCCACAGTGACCCATGTATATCCACGTTACCCATGTATATCCCAGTGCCCTTGATATCCACAGTGACCCTGTATGCCGCAGTGACCCCTATGTATATCCACAGTGACCCTTGTATATCCCACAGTGACACATGTCTATCCACAGTGACCCCTATGTATACCACAGTGACCCCTTGTATATCCCATGTACACCATGTAATCCACAGTGACCCCTTGTATATCCCAGTGACCCCTGTATATCCACATGGACACCATGTATCTCCCACGTGACCCCTTTGTATATCCACAGTGACCCCTTGTATATCCACATTGACCCTTGTAATCCACAGTGACCCTTGTATATCCACAGTGACACCAATGTATACATCCACAGTGACCCCTTGTTATCCAGTGACCCCTTGTTAAATCCCAGTGACCCCTTGTATATCCACAGTGACCCCATGTATATCCACAGTGACCCCTTGTATATCCACAGTGACCCCTTGTATGTCCGCAGTACCCCTATGTATATCCACAGTGACCCCTTGTATATCCACAGTGACACCATGTATATCCACAGTGACCCCTTGTAAATCCACAGTGACCCCTTGTATATCCACAGTGACCCTTGTATATCCACAGTACCCTTGTAGTCCCAGTGACCCCTATGTTATCCACATTGACCCCTTGTATCCACAGTACCCTATGTATATCCACCGTGACCCCTATGTATCACAGTGCCCCTATGTATATCCACGTGACCCATTGTATATCCACAGTGACCCCTATGTATATCCACAGTGACCCCATGTATCTCACAGTGACCCTATGTATCTCACAGTGACCCTTGTATCCACAGTGACCCTAGTAATCCATGACCTTGTATGTCACACAATCTGTGAATTATGGAGTTTTTGTGGAGTTTTTATAAAAGTTGAAGTCTTTGAATTGACTTTGGGGTGAACTATAATGTATCCAACATATTACAATACAATCAGATGAGAGAATCTTGGATCCCAAAGGCTCCGGGTTATTATCTCGTTATTCATCTATTTATAACTTTTATATATTATATCTCCATCTGAATATTATATATTGAAGTACCGCGCAGTGCTTCAATCCCACCTATACCTACCTATACCTACCTATACACACACACATCCATACACACTGTATATACCCCTGGGTACAAGGGGGCTACTTTAAAGGTTCCCGACCCGCGGCGCACGACGCGTACGAACGTTTGTTTCGTCCGATAATCGGCCCGTGTATGGGCCCTTTATCGTCTGAAAGGGCCGGTCATTTGGAGATCCGCCTGGTCTGTCCATAGTTACTCGTAACAGATTTACCTGGTTAGATCCCTGTGCAGGACTTCAGTATTGGAGAAATTATTTGTTTTTACTTTGATTTAAACTAAAACTGTCAGAAAGGTCCCAAGTAGGAACATGTAAAACCAGTAAATGGGGATTTAAAGGGCACTGGGCCCAGGACGGAATATCTGCAGTATAAATATGGGGGGGGGGCCATGTAAGATTTCCCTTGTTAAGAATATATCAGACTTCATTACTGCATATAGAGTGCGCTCCTGTACAGCGCTGCCAGAAAAGCCAATCAGAAACAAGCTTTCATTGACTATCAGTGTTAGAATTATAGAAGCAACTCTGTGATTGGCTGCCTCGTTGCTATGGGTTACTGCAGTTTTTTAAAGGATTTGGGTTAAATGTGTTTATAACAAAAAATAAAATAATTGTAGCAGGTGACAATCTGGCTTTAAAGAGGGTTTTACCGAGGAATCTCTACCCGAGAGAGAAATGCATGCTGGGAGTATTCCCTGCACAGCCAATAGTATCGTTACTGCAACTTACTGACACTGGAACAGGAGCCAGCTTACTCTACCAGAATGAGGACAATAATTATCCATAAATATCTGGTTAGTAATACAGGTAATAATGTGCTAATATATCAGTTGGGGGCCCTTTAAGCCTTAAATAGATACCTGTGGTTCTTATTGTGGTTGTCATAAGAGAACAGGGAAAAGTGGCAGTAAAAAGATGTAAAGTGCATCTGGAAGATGACTGTGAATTATGGGTATTGTAGTCTAGTTGATGATAAAAACCTGAATGGGTGAAGATAGAAGTGTAAACCCTTCATGTGAAAAGCCTCCCTGTGCTTTCTCTGCCCATGCTGGGAACTTGCGCCCATTGGATCCGCGGACTGGGGAGCTGGAATCTCCATGGCAGCACCACAGATCATGGATCTTTCATTGGCTCTTGGTTGCTATAAGTTACCAAGGCTCGCTGTCACCCAGCTTTGCGTCACATGTCACCAGCGCTCACCCTTTGGTGAGAGGGTCTAAATCTTAAAGGAACAGTCCCTTCTTTTCCTTAACATTGTCAGGTCACTAGAAAGGAATGAAATATTCACAGTTGCTCAGATACCGTCACAGGGTTAGAAACAGCTTTAGGACTGGGAAGGGACGGGGAGAATGAAGGGGTTAATAGATTGCCCGGCTCCTAAATGAATTGGCTGAATTCCTGAATATCATTGGTTAGGGCTTCGCCACACTGCTGCTTTTTTTTGCGTTTGCGATTGCAGTGTGGCTGCGCGTTTAACTGGCCCCCGACTGGGCCGTTTTTCCCATAAATTAATCTCCTAAAAAACCGCAGGTGTTAATATTTCAGGTTTACATCAGCGCAAACACATTGGAGGGAATCATGTGACATACATAGGGAAATACTAACAGATGGCAGGGCTGCTGAGGATTCTGGGAGCTGCAGTTTACTCACAGCTCAATTTAGATAAATTCTGATTATAACCGATGACATAGCTAAACACTGATTATAACTGATGACATAGCTAAACACTGATTATAACTGATGACATAGCTAAAACACTGATTATAACTGATGACATAGCTAAACACTGATTTATAACCGATGACATAGCTAAACACTGATTATAACTGATCATAGCTAAACACTGATTAAACTGATGACATAGCTAAACACTGATATAACTAACATAGCTAAACACTGATTATAACTGATGACATAGCTAAACACTTGATTAAACTGGTGACATAGCTAACACACTGATTATAACTGATGCATAGCTAAACACTGATTAACTGTGACATAGCTAAACACTGATTATAACCGATGACATAGCTAACACTGATTATAACTGAGACATAGCTAACCACTGATTATAACTGATGATAATACTAAACACTGATTATAACTGATGACATAGCTAAACACGGATTGAAAAACTATGATAGCTAAACACTGATTATAAAACTGATGACATGCTAAACACTGATTATAACTGATGACATAGCTAAACCCTGATTATAACTGATGACATAGCTAAACACTGATTATAAACTGTTAACATAGCTAAACACTGATATCTGATAACATAGCTAAACACGATATAACTGATGACATAGCCAACACCGATTATAACTGTGACATAGCTAAACACTGATTATAACTGATACATAGCTAAACACTGATTATAACTGATAATCATAGCTAAACACCGTTATAACTATAACTGCTACACCTGATTCTAACTGATATCATACTAAACACTGATTATACCTTAACATAGCTAAACCACTGATTATAACTGATACATAGCAAACACTGATTGTAACTGATTCATAGCTAAACACTGATATAACTGAATACATAGCTAACACTGATTATAACTGTACATAGCTAAACACGGATTATAACTGATAACATAGCTAAACACTGATTATAACTGATAACATAGCTAAACACTGATTATAACTGATACATAGCTAAACACTGAATATAACTGATATCATAGCTAAACACTGATTATAACTGATGACATAGCTAACACAACTGATTATAAACTTGACATAGCTAAACACTGATTATAACTGATGACATAGCTAAACACTGATTATAACTGATGACCTAGCTACATAGCTAAACACTGATTATAACTGATGACATAGCTAAACACCGATTATAACTGATGACATAGCTAAACACTGATTATAACTGATGACATAGCTAAACAATGATTATAACTGATGACATAGATAAACACCGATTATAACTGATGACATAGCTAAACAATGATTATAACTGATGACATAGCTAAGCACCATTTATAAAGATATCACAAAAATGTCTTTATAAAAACGTGTTGAGTTGAATTGAGTTCAGTTCAAAGACACCCCAGCCACACTGCTGTTGGTTCCTAGCCAGACGAATAGTTAGGTGCAATCCTCTCATCCCTCTACTCCCAGGTAAAAACGATCCAGACAATATGAAAGGCAGATGAGCACACTACTTGAAGAGATTTATTAAGTTTATTGGTGCAAAAAACATACATTATTGCACCAATAAACGTATTTAAGCACATCAAGTAGTGTGCTCCTCTGCCTTTTATCTTATCTGGAATTGAGTTCAGCCTATTGGTCCGGCCCTGTATCTAGATGTATCTAGGTGTTGTTAGCTTATAAAGTTTCACTTTGTAGTCTGCACTCTCTGTGTTTCTGTGACTGGCATGTGTCGTAAGCTGTCACAAACCCCACCCCCCAAAATCAATCTTTTCTAAAGCTTGTTACAGAACTGTAATCTTTATCTGTCCTTTCCTCTTACCTATGGACACCTTAAGAAAAGAAAATGGCATGTGGCTAGCTTTAAAAAAAGATTAAGGATTTATGGTGTGTCGCTTATTGTGCAGCTGATGATTCTCTATTCCAACAGTAGGATTCAAGTGAGCATGCTCAAGCCAGCGACAAGGGGACTGAGCAATGATGCTGGTGATGTCACAGCAGGAAGCACCAGTACTTATACTGCTGTATGTTTCAATGGACTGCAGCTAAAAGCATGATCCTTGAGTCATTTTATAGGTAGGTGTGTGCTCTTTTTAAGGTAGGCCTTTTCACTCCTTCCTGGCAGCTCAGGGGTGTATGTGATTTGCACCTGTCTCAGCCTGGAATTAGATCTCTCCTATCCCATCCCATGGTTCTCTGCAGTTGGGGACCTCCCAAGGTAATTTCTAAAAATGTATCTAAAACTGGAACCATGTACGTCCACACAATGTAGAGTGCAACTAGTGAGCAATTTAAAGTGCAACAAAACTACATTTATCAGGTAGGTAGGAGAACATACTCCAGCCTCCCAATTTACCCTTGGTGAGCTGCCTCCTTGTGCAATGACTGACAGCTCCCTGCTCCTTCCCCTGACACCGATGTTTGACTGAATAATAAAAAGCAATTAATTGGTCAAATTATTTTATGTTGTAAGCAGCATTACAATGAAAATCTAGCTCATCCCCAAGGTAACAGTTCTGAGTGTGCAATTACTTGTCCCCAAGGTAACAGTTCTGAGTGTGCAATTACTTGTCCCCAAGGTAACAGTTCTGAGTGTGCAATTATTTGTCACCAAGGAAACAGTTCTGAGTGTGCAATTACTTGTCTCCAAGGTAACAGTTCTGAGTGTGCAATTACTTGTCACCAAGGTAACAGTTCTGAGTGTGCAATTACTTGTCCCCAAGGTAACAGTTCTGAGTGTGCAATTATTTGTCACCAAGGAAACAGTTCTCAGTGTGCAATTACTTGTCTCCAAGGTAACAGTTTTGAGTGTGCAATTACTTGTCACCAAGGTAACAGTTCTGAGTGTGCAATTACTTGTCACCAAGGTAACAGTTCTGAGTGTGCAATTACTTGTCACCAAGGTAACAGTTCTGAGTGTGCAATTACTTGTCACCAAGGTAACAGTTCTGAGTGTGCAATTACTTGTCACCAAGGTAACAAGTTGGACTGTGCGTTTGCTTGTTGTCAAGATACCTGCTTTGTGTGTGCATTCACTTTCTCAAAAGTACACTTTCTGAGTGTGCATGTCCTTGTTGCCAAGGCAAAATTTTAAGTGTGCATATGTGTGCTATATAGGTGTGCTATATGTGTGTTATATGTGTTCCATATGTGTGCTATATGTGTGCTATATGTGTGTTATATGTGTGCTATATGTGTGTTTTATGTGTGTTATGTGTGTGCTATGTGTGTGCTATGTGTGTGTTATGTGCATGCTATGTGCATGCTATGTGCATGTTATGTGTGTGTTATATGTGTGTGTTATGTGTGTGTTATATGTATGTTATATGTGCATATATTTATCCCCAAGGCACAGCTCTGAGTTCTGAATGTGAGTTTGCATGTCACCAGGGTAACAGTGAGTGTGTGTTTGGCACTAAGG
The DNA here is from genome assembly GCA_019447015.1 of Hymenochirus boettgeri. Lineage (NCBI taxonomy): Eukaryota > Metazoa > Chordata > Amphibia > Anura > Pipidae > Hymenochirus > Hymenochirus boettgeri. Next base: position 3,281,134 of record CM033472.1, read on the forward strand.
TTCAGTCATTGTTCTGAGGGCTCAGTATTTTGCCTGTTATATGTGTGTTTGCCTGTTATATGTGTGTTTGCCTGTTATATGTGTGTTTGCCTGTTGCATTGGTGTTGTCTGTTTTGTGTGTGTTGCCTGATTTTTTTTGCCTGTGGTTTTGCATGTATGTATTGCCTGTTTATGTGTATTGCCTGCCTTGCGTGTTTTTTTGTTATATGTGTGTTTATCTGCTGTATGTGCATTGCCTGTTCTGTGTTTTGCCTGTTATGCAGGTTTGGCTTTACCATGACTGATACTAACATTACTTACCTTTACTTTATATATACAATATACTATACTATGACTTACCTTTACTTTATCTATACTATATACTATACTATGACTTCCTTTACATTTTCTATCTATATACTATACTATCCTTACTTATGACTTACCTTTATCTTTATCTATACTATATACTATACTAATGACTTACCTTTACTTTATCTATACTATATACTATCACTATGACTTACCTTTACTTTTCTACTATAACTATATACTAAATACTAGACTTTACCTCTTATACTTTATCTATACTATATACTTATACTATGACTTACCTTTACTTATCTATACTATAAACTATACTACTATGGGGCATATTTATAAAGCAACGATAATAGCACCAAAAACTTACCGCCGCACATCGCGGCCGCGAAAATAGCGCTATCGCCGTATTTATAACGGTATCGCGGCCCAACCCGTTCCCCGCTCGCGGCAATCTCGGAACGGGAGGCTAGGAGGGGCTGCCGGGAAGGGGCCGCAGCAGGTGGTCGCGACCACCCGCCGCGCACCCCCTCCCCGGCAACCCCTCCAAGCCCCCAGCCCTGGCCGCTCCCGGGGAGGGGAAGGGAGGGAGCCGCTGGGAGGGGTGGAGGCTCCCTCCCACGGGCCCTGAGAAGGGCCTTTTGGGGCTTAGGGGGTCCCGCAGCTCGAACCGGGACCCCCCTCCCCGGCCCTTGTAAGGGCCCTTGCGGCACTGACAAGTGCTGTTGGGGGTGGTCCCGCAGCTCGAACCGGGACCCCCAGTGCGGCTCTTAAAAGGCCCTTGGGCGGCGTCTTCTTTCTTCCAGTCCCGGCGACACCAGCTCCGCCGAGGCCGCCGACCCCGAGGTACCCCGGCGCCGGCCGGGTACCCCCGGCGGGCCCGGCGACCTCAATGAGCCGATCGCCAGCGTCTAGATCCGACGCGACGTCTTCGGGCTGGCGACACACCAACCCCACTCAGGTCGCCGATGCCAGGCAGGCTCACTGCGGCCGCCAGTGAGCCCGCTGGCACCGCCGGCCTCAGCGGGCCGATGTTGCCAGCCGCTTCTTTCTTCTCTTCTTCAGCCATCTACTGCGATGGCATCTGAGTTCCGCGGCGGAAAGCTCCTCTTTATATAGGTTTGCAGAAATCCATAATCCGTTTCTGATTGGTCAATTTTTAATACTTGCTTTACATTAACCAATCAGATTTCTGCAAAGTTCTGAAAGCTCACTGTCGGCCACAGTGAGTCTGCCTGGCATCGGCGACCTGAGTGGGGTTGGTGTCGCCAGCCCGAAGACGTCGCCCAAGGGCTCCCGCACACTGGGGGTCCCGGTTCGAGCTGCGGGACCCCTCCAAAGGCACTTTCAGTGCCGAAAGGGCCCTTACAAGGGCCGGGGAGGGGTCCCGGTTCGAGCGCGGGACCCCTACCCCAAAGGGCACTTGTAAGTGCCGCAAGGCCCTGATAGGGCCGGGGAGGGGGGTCCCGGTTCGAGCTGCGGGACCCCTTAACCCCAAAGGCTCTGTCAGAGCCGCAAGGGCACTTGTAAGTGCCGCAAAGGCCCTTACAAGGGCCGGGGAGGGGGGTCCCGGTTCGAGCTGCGGGACCCCCTAGCCCCAAAAGGCCCTTCTCAGGGCCCCGCTGGAGGGAGCCTCCACCCCTCCAAGCGCTCCCTCCCGTCCCCTCCCCGGGAGCGTCCGGGGCGGGGGGCTTGGAGGGGTTGCCGGAGGGGGTGGCGCGGCGGGTGGTCGCGACCACCTCTGCGGCCCCTTCCCGCAGCTGGGAAGCGGCGGCGCGCGGTGTGTCCGTCCCGCCTCCGCGGGGGTGTGGTGGGTGGGCGTGTCTCCCGGGGCGGGTGCGACCACCGCGCGGGTTTCCCTGCCCGTCCCCGCCGCGGAGGTTAGTATCGGCTGACTTCGCCACCTTCAAGTTGGCGAAGTAAAACAGCCATACTAGCCGAGCGAAACCAGAGTACCCCGCCGCTTTATAAATAGAAGCGGCGGTAACAGGTAAGTATCGCCGCGAAAGTTAACGCTTCGTTACTTTTCGCGGCCGTTTTCGGACTTTTAGAAATCGCGGTAAACGCGATTTATTGCGTTAATGTCCGCGAAAACGGCCGCGAAAAGTTAACGAACCTTTATAATATGCCCCTATGACTTACCTTTACTTTCTATACTATATACTATACTATACTACCTTTAATTTTCTATACTATATACTTAACTACTTACTTACCCTTACTTATCTATACTATGTTCTATACTACTACTTACCTTTACTTTATCTATACTAATACTTTACTCATGACTTTTCCTTTACTTAGCTATACTATATACTATACCATTACTTACCTTTACTTTATCTATACTATATACTATACTACTACTTACCTTACTTTATCTATACTATATACTATACTATGACTTACCTTTACTTTATCTAATACTATATACTAACTACTACTTACCTTTACTTTATCTATACTATATTATACTATGACTTTACCTTTAATTTATCTATACTATATACTATACTACTACTTTACCTTTACTTTATCTATATATAATACTTACTATGACTTACCTTTACTTTAGCTATACTATATACTATACTATTACTTACATTTACTTTATCTATACTATATACTATACTATTACCTACCTTTACTTTATCTATACATATACTATACTATTACTTACCTTTACTTTATCTATACTATAAACTATACTATTACTTACCTTTACTTTATCTATACTATGTACTATACTAACTTACCTTTACTTTTATCATACTATTACTACTTACTATGACTTACCTTTACTTTAGCTATACTATATACTATACTATTACTTACCTTTACTTTATCTATACTATATACTATACTACTACTTACCTTTACTTTAGCTATACTATGTACTATACTACTACTTACCTTTACTTTATATATGCTATATACTATACTATTACTTACATTTACTTTAGCTATACTATGTACTATACTACTACTTACCTTTACTTTATCTATACTATATACTATACTATTACTTACATTTACTTTATCTATACTATAAACTATAGCTATTACTTACCTTTACTTTATCTATACTATATACTATACTATTACTTACCTTTACTTTATCTATACTATACTATACTACTACTTACCTTTACTTTATCTATACTATATACTATACTATTACTTACCTTTACTTTATCTATACTATATACTATACTACTACTTACCTTTACTTTATCTATACTATATACTATACTATGACTTAACCTTTACTTTATCTATACTATATACTATACTATTACTTACCTTTACTTTACTTTATCTATACTATATACTATCTATGACTTACCTTTAATTTAAAACTATACTATATACTATACTACTACTTACCTTTACTTTATCTATACTACATACTTATACTATGACTTACCTTTACTTTAGCTATACTATATACTATACTAATTACTTACATTTACTTTATCTATACTATATACATCTATTACTACCTTTACTTATCTATACTATATACTATACTATTCTTACTTTACTTATCTATACTATAAACTATACTATTACTTACCTTTACTTTATCTATACTATGTACTATACTACTACTTACTCTTTACTTTATCTATACTATATACTTTACTATGACTTACCTTTACTTTAGCTATACTATATACTATACTATTACTTACCTTTACTTTATCTATACTATATACTATACTACTACTTTACCTTTACTTTAGCTATACTATGTACTATACTACTACTTACCTTTACTTTATATATACTATATACTTACTATACTTACATTTACTTTAGCTATACTTTGTACTATACTACTACTTACCTTTACTTTATACTATACTATATACTATACTATTACTTACATTTACTTTAGCTATACTATGTACTATGCTACTACTTACCTTTACTTTATCTATACTATTTACTATACTATTACTTACCTTTACTTTATCATCCTAAACTAACTATTACTTACCTTACTTTTCTATACTATATACTATACATTACTTACCTTACTTTATCTATACTATGTACTATCCTACTAACTTACCTTTACTTTATCTATACTATATACATACTATGACTTACCTTTACTTTATTCTATACTAATATACATACTCCTACTTACTAACCTTACTTTATCATACTAAATACTATACTATGACTAACCCTTTACTTTATCTATCTATATACTATACTACTACTTACCTTTACTTTATCTAATACTATATACTATACTAGATTACCTTTACTTTATCTATACTATATACATACTATTACTTACCTTTACTTTATCTATACTATATACTATACTACTACTTACCTTTACTTTAGCTATACTATATACTATACTATGACTTACCTTTACTTTATCTATACTATATACTATACTATTACTTACCTTTACTTTATCTCTACTATATACTATACTATTACTTACCTTTACTTTAGCTATACTATATACTATACTATTACTTACCTTTACTTTATCTATACTATATACTATACTATTACCTACCTTTACTTTATCTATACTATATACTATACTATTACTTACTGTACTTTATCTATACTATATACTATACTACACTTACCTTTACTTTATCTATACTATATACTATACTACTACTTACCTTTACTTATCTTACTATACTATACATATGAACTTATACCTTTAACTTTATCTCTACTAATATACTATAACTACTACGTTACCTTACTTTATCTATACTATATACTATACTAGACTTACCTTTACTTTATCTATACTATTACTATACTACTACTTACCTTTCTTTATCTATACTATATACTATACATACTTACCTTAATTATTATCTATAACTAACCTACTACTTACCTTTACTTTATCTATACTATATACTTTACTATGACTTACCTTTACTTTAGCTATACTATATACTATACTATTACTTACATTTACTTTATCTATACTATATACTATACTATTACCTACCTTTACTTTATCTATACTATATACTATACATTACTTACCTTTACTTTTCATATACTATAAACTATACTATTACTTACCTTTACTTTATCTTACTATGTACTATACTACTACTTACCTTTACTTTATCTATACTATAACTTTAACTATGACTTACCTTTCACTTTAGCTATACTATATACTATACTATTACTTACCTTTACTTTATCTTACTATATACTATACTACTACTTTACCTTACTTATAGCTATCCTATGTACTATACTAACTACTTACCTTTACTTTAATTATACTATATACTATACTATTACTTACATTTACTTTAGCGCATACTTTGTACTATACTACTACTTTACCTTTACTTTATCTATACTATATACTATACTAATTACTTTACATTTTACTTTAGCTATACTATGTACTATCTACTACTTATTTAACTTACCTTTACTTTATCTATACTATATACTATACTATTAACTCTACCTTTACTTTATCTATCACTATAAAATCCTATTCTTACTTTACTATCTATACTATTCTAAACTTTACTTACCTTTACTTTTATCTAACTATGTACTATACTACTACTTACCTTTACTTTATCTATACTATATACTATACTATGAACTTACCTTTACTTTATCTATACTATATACTATACTACTACTTACCTTTACTTTATCTATACAATACTATACTCTGACTAACCACCCTTTACGATTTATCAACTATATACTAAACTACTACTTACTTTACTTTATCTAACTATATACTATACTATGACTTACCTTTACTTTACTTTATCTATACTATAGATATACTATTACTTACCTTTACTTTAATCTCTACTATATACAGTACTACTACTTACCTTACTTTATCTATATATATACTATACTGATTACTATGACTTACCTTTACTTTATCTTACTATAACTTACTATCTACTACCTTTAACACTTTATCTCAACTATATACTATCCTACTACTTACCTTTATCTTTAGCTATACTATAAAATACGATACCTATGCTATCTTACTTAACAACTCTTTACCTTTCTTAATCTATACTCAATATCCTATACTATTACTTACCTTTAACTTTAGTCTATACTATAATATACTGACTTTACTTTACCTTTACTTTATCTATACTATATACTATACTACTACTTACCTTTACTTTATCTATACTATATACTATACTACTACTTACCTTTACTTTATCTATACTATATACTATACTATGACTTACCTTTACTTTATCTATACTATATACTATACTACTACTTACCTTTACTTTATCTATACTATATACTATACTATTTCTTACTTACCTTGAGGCTTCCGAGCAGGGTGGGAGAGGGGGCGTGAAGTCATTGATGTCACATGGGAGCGAGGTTAGAAATTTAGGGGCTGGAGGGGTGGGGTTAGGGGCATTCTGGTGGCGTGACGGCAAAAGGGGATGTGACAGGGAGGAGATTAGAGACTCCTCTCCGTCGTGGGAGTTTGGGATGGTCTCGCAGGAGCGCGGGAGACCACCACAGAATAAAGGGAAACTCCTGCAAGATGGGGGAGGGGTGGGATACCTGCCTGCTACTAATATTACTTAATACAGCCTGGTCCCTCGCTGCAGCCCTACCGCCTTCTCTGCAGATTCGGGGTGTGTCAGTCACTTACATCACAGCCAATCGCTGACTGCCATAACTGGAGCTGGGAGGAGCCTTTGTAGATTACACGTACCCCATCATAGGAGGGTGGGTGGCCCTTTAACAGTTCATTTAGTAACTCTGAACCGTTTACATTGGGCTGGGGACTCAAGGGCCGATATGGGAACCAGATTGACCGCTCATTATATTACAAATAAATGAGATATCCTGTGGTGGGTAAAGATTTGTACACACGTGCGATCGGGGGCCAGACGTGTGATGCACCATGTGTATGAACAGCCATTTCGCCCGACTATCGGTAAGTGTATGGGCACTTGGTCCAGTCGGTCCGTTCATACACATCATACACATTAACTATATAGCGTCGATACCGACGGGAATGTGTGTACGGCCGAAACGATGCAGGCGGAAACGGTTGTTCTGACCAGAAAATTTCCCTCGGTCCCCCTCTGTACTAAAGTATATGGAGTCGATCGTACGTAGGGAGTATGGCCTTAACGAACGTCACTAATACAGTAAATACGGTAGGCAGAGAATTCAGACTTTGCCACTCCCTTTTCAGCAATATGCAAATAAGGAACAAAGACTTCTGGGAATTTACCATGTTTACACATGGAAGTTCTTAGGAGCACTACCAGGGTTATTCAATAAAAGTTATTATCATTAAAAATGGTGCCAATTTTGCCCCAACCAATCAGATCTTATTTAACATTTGAAAGCTAACATCTGATTGGTTGGGGCAAAATTAGCACCATTTTAAAGAACTTTTATTGAATAACCCTGATAGTGCTCCTAAGAGCTTCCATGTGTAAACATGGTAAATTCCCAGAAGTCTTTGTTCCTTATTGGCATTAACGAACAATCTCCCTATACCTTGTATATACTTTATATAGGGGTAATGGTCATGACTGTGTACTCCCATCTCTCAAACATGACAGACAGTATCTTGCAGATTGGTACTGTGTGTACTGTTGCCAGAAATATCTGATGATGATGTGAACCCAGCCTTAAGGCTCCATCGGACACAAGTGTAGATTATATATTATAATGTTATCACAGGGGACAGTCAGTCTGAACACTGACAGAACCTTGTTTACACCGGGTCCGGAGGTCCCTTCTATTCCATATCCAGACTGATAGGATCTTACATACATCAATTAGTTAGTAACCTCGCTGTGCTGAATTCTTCCATAGTTATCATCTGCTGCCCCTGAGGGAAGGGGCCTGTTTATATTCCTGGTCAGATTCCCCTCCCCCAAACAATCAAAAGGAGATGATTTACCGGGCACACAAACACACACACGCACACCACATACACAAGAACACACACCACACAAACATACACACAGCCACACACAAAGCAACCGACACACAACACCACACCCACACAGTCACCAGCCCCACACACATCAACACCACTACACTACCACACACCACTCAACGTACCACACACACCCACAACTGGCACACACACACACACACCAATCAACACACCACACACACACACCACACCAGGCAACACCACACACAACTCACACACACACACACCACCACTTCCACACACACCACACACAAGTCCACACACACACACACAAAACCCACACATCACACACACACACACGACACACACTACATTATATAATTTTTCATTATCTATCCAAAAATAAATAAATAGTACACCTTTTGATATTATTTTACCTTACCACCGTGTACCACAACCACCCACACAAAGCACACACACACACATAACTCAACTCACCTCCACGTCACCACTCACACAACAGCACACTACACACCCCACCAATCACACACACAACCCACACAGCACACAACACACACACACACACCACACACACAACACACACACACACACTACACAACCACGACACCACAACACCCACACCACACCACACACACACACACACACATTTATGAATAGATTTGCATATATATCAAAAAAATAAATAAATAGTACACCTGATGAATTATTTACAGTTAACCGACGTACAACAACACACACCACACACACAAACACCCACCACAGCACACACTACACCACACACTACACACACACACATAATATGAGATAGGCCCAGACTCAACAAACTACACAAATAGATCACCACTGTGCCACGTTACAAAGCGTACTTACTTTGTGAATTAAACTATTTTACCTAATCTATCACTTTACTATAATTACACAGGTAGTACCTCCTTATAATACATGTGTACACGGTTTCTGTATAATCTCATCTTGGTCCTTGTACCTTTATATGGGACAGAAACTCCTCTAGTGGACTTTAATATCCTTATAATTACGTAGATACATGATCTGATAATAGTGGCCATTCCCGTTATAACTAGTCTGTCTTGACCTATAGACAAAATCTCGGACTCTAATCCTAAACAGGGATACTCCCAATGAGCGTGGTACGTGTACCCTGTATCAACTCAGGTCTGTTTTGTAACCTTTAATTAGACACAGAAACTCCTCAGTGATTTCAATATCCTTATATGTTACAGTACGGGTACTATCCCTTATAATACATGAGTTGTACCGAGTTCACTGTATAACCCTCAGTCTGTGCCTTGTACCTCTTGATGGACACAGAACTCTTTTGCCTAATAATACCTTATAAATTACAGAAGGGGACGATATATCCCTTATAAGACATGAGGGTACCCAGGAGTCCTGTATAAAATCGTCTGGGTCCTTGTCCCTTATATGGACACAGAACTCCTCAGGACTTCTAATATCCTTATAATTTACAGGAGGGATAAATTATCCCTTTATAATACATGATTGGTACCAGTCCGAGTTTCCCTGGATAACTCAAGTCTGTGTCCTTGTACTTTATATGGGACACAAACTCCTCAGTGACGATCTAAATCCTTAATTTGACAGTAGGGGATACATTATCCCTTATAATACATGGTGGTAACCCTGAGTTTCCCTGTATAACTCAGCATGGTTTCCTTGTACCTTTATTGGACCAGAACTCCTCAGTGCTTCTTAATATCCTATATATTTACAGTAGGGAATACATTATTCCCTTTATAATACATGAGTGGTACCCCGAGTTTCCCCCCTGTATAACTCAGTCTGTGTCTCCTTGTACTTATATAGACACAGAACTCCTCAGTGACTTCTAATATCCTATAAAACACTAAAATTTACAGTAGGGATACATTTATCCCTTATAATACATGAGTTGGTACCCAAGTTCTGTATAACCAGTCTGTTGTCCTTGTTACCTTTATATGGACACAGAACCCCATGACTTCTAATCATCTATAATTTATAGGTAGGGTGGGATACATTATCCCTTTATTATACAAAGTGGTACCAGACGGTTCCCTGTTATACAATCATCTGTGTCCATGTCCGTTATTATGGACTAGAACTCCTCAGTGATTCTAATTATCCTATAATTTTACAGTAGGGGATACAACTATCCTTATAATACATGAGTGGTACCCAGAGTTCCCTGTATAACTCGTCGTGTTCTTGTACCTCCATATGACACAGAAACTCCTCCTCAGTGACTTCTAATATCACTTAGAATTGAACAGTTAGGGGATACATTATCCTTATTAATACATGAGTGGTACCCAAGTTCCTGTATAACTCAGTCTGTGTCCTTGTACCTTTATATGGACACAGAACTCCTCAGGTGACTTCTAAATCCTTATAATTTACAGTAGGGGATACATTCATCCATTATAATACATGGGTGGTACCCAGTATTCCCTGTATAAACTCAGTCTGTGTCCTTGTACTTTAATTAATAGACACAGAACTCCTCAGTGGACTTCTAAACCTTATAATTTACAGTAGGGGATACATTATCCTTATAATAATGAGTGGTACCCAGAGTTCCCTGTATAACTCAGTCTGTGTCAAAGCTATTTAAAAACTTTCTCTTCCTGATTACAGTTTTGTAAGTTGCGATCGATGTAACCGGACCTTCGGCAGAGTCAAGCTGCCTGGGGAGCACATGTGGCCCTTTGAGCTCTACTGACTGGCCCCCTCAATATAGACCTAGACCAACAAAAAAAAAAATAATAATGAATTTTATAAAAAATAGATCTAAAATTGGCGGCAAAATAAAAAAAACAGGATATTAATTATTACGTTTTTTCTAAAATCTATAATGAGAAGTGAGTTGAACCTTATTGGCCCTTCACGCCAGTTTAGGTTCCTCATGCCGGCCTCCCTTAGATTGACACTAGTTACGTAGAGGGAAGAATTAAAATGACGATAATTATAATATAACTGAATAACAACTGACGAGATTGGAGGTCGGGCCGCCTGACCCATCACCTTGCCACACCAAACATAGGTCTTTTTAAAACAGTCTGACGCGCTTATATCCATTCATCGGGCATCAGCTGTTTTATAACAGGATAAGAGGGGTTTGTGAGCAGGCCCCCCTACTGTCCGGGGCCCCCCGCCAGTATCCACTGACTGAGACAACATACAAATAAGGGCTACAAACTTCTCTTTACTTACTCTCTAACTTTTCCACTCGCTATTAGCAGGGCGAGAAGTGAGGATGTTAACGAGGGGGATAGGGATTGGGGCATTCTGACGGTCACTCCAGGTTATGAACATTTCTCTTCGTCTCTCCTGTCTGTCTTTCTTTGAATACCCTCTATTAACCTGCCACGCGTGCCTGTCAATTCTCCCCTCGCTGACAGAGGTTTGGGTGTAACCAGCGGCGTGAGTCACCGCACGGAATTGGTACTGTCTCGGTTACCAAGGAGGGCGTGAAACCACCTCTGACAGCGAAATTGTTGCCCTTTATTCTCCGTCCTGTCTGGTGATGTATATGCAGAGAATCGGTTTCCATTAATAAAACACCGCTTGTCCTAGTACAAGCAACTGATGGTCGGGGTTTTTGTGGCAAAACTTTTAACCCTTTCAGCCCAGGGAACTCTCATTTCTCAGCCAACCCTGAGTTGAATGGGGGGGCAAGCGAATGGGGAGTTTAGGAGGAATGAAGATCTTTATGGCAAATTGTATTCAGGGTCCCTGTTTACGAGCAGGGTTTCCAAAGAAATCCAGGACTGGGATCCGTACAAGGACCCAGAGCGATCATGGGGCTTTTTGGGTCTAACGTGTAATGAATGACGCGGAGAGATTTTTGTAAACGTTCTCTGTGCCCTTTGTAAGGGGGGATTTGACCTTCCCTCTCCGGAGCTGGATGTAGTAAATGATGGGTCAACCCTGTTCCTGCTTCTGGTAATATAAAAGAGCCATTGAGGCCAAGAGTTTGTTTGCCAATGTAAAAATCTGACTTCTCTATGGGGAGTATAAGTTTGAATAAATGTAAAGAAGAAAATAGGAATGTTAACGTACTGTAGCATAGTGTAGTAAAGTCTGGGAACCACGGACATATCTGGTAATAAAACAATTCCTTTATAACGTGCGTCTGTATTCCGAGCTTCCGCGTTGCGCATCTCGATATTTACCCATATACTGAACTGGCTGGTTTATCATTGATGATATTTCTCCCGAAAAGAACCCTGTTTATTTCTCATCGCCCTCGGAATGTAGCATCGATCATTCTTGAGTGGCTCCCAGTCCGCGTTTCGAATTTCTTGAATCGCTCTGAAATCAAATCTCGAAATTCCACGTCGTTCCACGAATTCGGTAAATTCAAAAAGCGATCCCCGCCGAATCGGAAATCATCAATGGGCAATATCGTAAGTAAAGTTTGAGAGTAGACAAAAAAAAAGAAACTGAAAAGTTGAGTTAGTTCGGTGCTTGTGAAATCTGATTCGAAACACGCGTTCGGTTTGAGTAACACTCTCTAACCGATAGTAAACATGTGGTCCAGTGTTTTTCTCACCTTGCGAAGAGTTTTCAAAGTAATCAGTGAGCTCCACAGGAACATCAGGTACAAACGTCTATGATTAGGGCACACCTGTAACCTACTGGTACCTTCACGGGCCACGTGGTTCACCTACATTCCACATAATCCCCACTAAAGGTTCCCACCTGGTGCCTGGTGTTACAGAAAAAATGTCCTGGCTCAACCCTCGATTTCCTTACATTCCTCCTCTCTCCACCCCATGTAGTTTTCGACATTCCCACACCATATAAGTTCCGAGTCGGTACTTTCTTCTCCCAGTTAGTTCTTGTGGCAGGGGATAATGATGTATAAATAAATACAACTTTATTACATGTAGGAACCTTTAGGAAAAACCCTTAAATTCCGGAAATCTGGACAGTCCAGTCGGTGCAGACCCAGTGTGGATGCGCGTGATTTATACGCGGGAGAAGGTAAATAATATTTGACCGGTTTTTGCCGCTGTTTTTCTTCGTAGTGTTTACCTAGATAGTTTAGTGTCCCTGTTGACAATTGCTGGGTGGTTGGAGGTTTCGGTTCCAGCTCTTTCTGTAAATTCCTGGCGCCAATAAGAATAAGTTTGAAACTCCCAGCTGCCAGGGCACATCACAAGAGTGATTTTAAACAGCCAAACGCGGAAATTCGATAACGCACGGCAAACCTTAAATGGTTAAGGGTCAAATAAATGACATTGTAAGGAAACACAACATTGTTTTTAAAGGAGTCCAGTTATTTATAACTGTTTGATGTATTACTAATATACACGTCTTTATTAAAATTTCAAATGTGCTTCACTGGTAGCCCACTTTACAGTTGGTGTATTACTAGCTAGCATGTGCGCGTATCGCTGACAATTTTATAAGATCCATGATGAATCTTTGCAACTACACGTGCATCGGATAGTTACTTACAGGGCCAATTTATAAAGGTCGTGGCAGGTTGCTTTTTATCTATACCGCACCTTTAAAACGATCAAGTTATGATCGTTATTTAACGATCGTTATTACCATAAGATCATAACTTGCCTGAATAACGATCAGTAAATCTTACAATAACGCAATCGTAGATTTTCATTCTCCATAGAATAACATTTGGAAGATAAGTATTTTGGGCTGGACTTGCCCTTCATGAAATCCCGGGGAGCGCACATTTACACCGGAGCCCAGGAGCGATTGCGGATCCCAGGAAATGAGGCCCTATTTCTTTAAGCGAAAAGTTATATGGTCTACTGGTGTATATTCCTTCCTAAAACTTACCATACACTCATGTCCAACCCAAGGTAATGCATTTATCTAGCAACACAATCGGATGATTGTTTTGATTTCCCACAATGGAATATGCCAAGCAAAAGTAAAGTTGATGTGTTCTTGTGGGTTACAAGGTGCACCCATCCACCCCGTATCTTAAATAGTTAATTCCATTTAAAAAAGCGTGTATTGCAAACATAAAAAACACTAGGAAATTCCATTTGGCTAATGTAGGCAGACGACCCATTAGAAAGCAGAATAATACCTTAGGATTCGGGCGTTTAATCGGCCCTTTTATTACGGTGAGATGTTCCAAATGCTGTTTTTATCACTCTGTGTCATCTTCACAGAACAGAGACTTGGCGTTTCCTTCGGTTCAAACTTTTTCTTAAATGCCACATTCAAACTGGCAAATAAAATTAATAACAGAAGGGGAACGGGGTTGGGGGAAAACGAGAGAGAGATACAATATCAGCCCCTAAAAGGCCCACAGCGTCCTTATTAATTACATTTTTATGTGTTTATGAAATGAAGCAGACATTTGCTTATGTCGCCTCCAACCACAGCCATCCCATCAATCTGATTATTAAGAAAAAAAAAACTTGTATTTGTCTCTGATGGTAGTGAACAGGACGAAAACCTTTTGCACGATCTAAATGAGATTTGACTATTGCTAAGTGAATAAAGGAGGGCTTCGTACAAAGGGGCACGTGTGTAACGAACCTTTATTTAGAGAGTCAATCCAGGACAATGAGTGCTGAGGTGTTAAAGGACAACTAAACGTAAAATAATGTACTTTTTAAAAAAGAAAAAAAAAAAAAAGTATGGGAGGTTCGATGGATTGTCCCTACCTTCCTACCAATATTTTTTTTTTGTTTATTCCCAGAGAGATCAGTTTGCTGATAATTGTATTCTTTATAATGGGCGCTTACAATTTCAACGATCTTAATTGGGTGCTCAGTCCATGTACCAGTGACCAGTGTTTAAATAGTATGGGGCTTATTTATTTTTGTAAAATGTTCCCTTTTCAGCTGCGAATCAAATATTATTTTGCATCTCTTGTTAAATAATACTATATCCCTATTGTAAACAAAGATTATTTAAATCCCCGACTGATTTTAACGTCGACTTTACTTTGAATGAAATATTCAACTATATAAGTAAACAATGAAAACTTTTGCTTTTTGAGCAATAGTGGATGTATGAAGGATAACCTCCCCAATACTGTGTTAATAATCAGGGTTGCCCCTACCATTGAGGCAAACTGAAAAAATTTGCTCAGGCGTGCCCCTTGCAGAACACTTAAAATTGCGCAAGTTAATAAAGTCCTCCTTCCTGCAATACAGCATACTCCAATCCACCAGTCAGATGTTTGTCAGCCTCCAGTTCCACCAGTCAGTGTAAGTCAGCCACTATACCACCTCACAAGCCACGCGCTACTGTTCCCCACATGAAAGCCACGCCCACTTCATGTGTCGCCCCCCCCCCATCTGCGACAGGCAGGTATTTTAAAAGTGTTTCAGGTGTCAAAACTCTAGGAAACCCCCCTGGTAATAAAAGAATATTTCAGTCACAAAGGATTTCCAGGACTGTTTAAGAAGAGCGCTGGGGCTTAAGAAGGTCATGAAAACCCCAAGGTTACTTGTAATATCCTTATTTAGACTTGGGGTGTGTAAGGGACCGGTCAGTTTGGTATCGGATGTATCTAAGTATCCACACTTACCAAGTACACCAGTGAGTCGCCTCAGATGATCAAATCTTGTTACACTGTCAACCCTCTACCGCCCTTGATCGAAATATTCCTTTATTTTTGGTATTCTGCTAAGTCTATTTTTTAAAAGGTGGGTAATAACACCCTTCAGGGTGCTGTATTATTATTTATTGGTGGATAAAAATGAGCAAAGGCAAAGTTGTAGTCTAGGTTAATAATAATAACCACAAGTATTATTATTATTATTTTACTAATACTAACTAATAATAAATAAAACTAATACAATACTCCTTCTAAAAAACAATACCAATAGCAATACTCTTACTGGACAAAATATTAGTACTTAGAATTAAATAATACTAGTACCAATAATAATTAATACTACAGTTGCTACTATGTACACTACTACTACCACTACTATACTACTACTAATAATATAATACTATATACTACTACTACTACTACTACTAAAATACTAATACTAATACTACTACTACTACTACTACTACATACCTACTACTAATAAAATAATGGGTGGATACTGTTTCTATCGATCCAATTCGTTTGAAACTGTTGGCAAATGAAATGAATACAACACCACATCAGCTTTCTTTGTTCTCTCCTGCTAACTGAACATAAGGACCCATCATTCTCTATGTGATTTTTTCGTTTCTTTCTTTTCCTCGTTTCGTTTCTTCTTTGATCTTTCTCCGAACTTTTCCTTTCCCGTCTCTGTTCCTTATAAACAATAAATCTTCTAAATTGGTCTCCTTTCTTAGGCTTAAACCGATTATTTATGTATTTGACTTATGTGTATTTTCTTACCGTCTCCCTACGCAGGTGTCTTAGACCTATGATACCGGGAGTCTGCGTCAACATCAGCGCGATAGACGGTAGTAACCATTCTGCACTTTCAGCCAAGCTTGTTGGGGCATATGTGTTTCCAGCATGGTCGGAAGGGACATTTGATTGAGGAGAGTGAAGGTCTAGTAAAACTGGTAATAGGAAACCTAGTCGCTATTTCTTAATTATAAATGCTAATGTTTCCTAATTACTGACATATCTGTTTACTACTGTTTCTGCCTGTGGACTCGCCCTTTGGGCAACTCGTTGCTCATAGAGATTGAGCATGTTTGATTCCACCCAACGCCATCAGTAGAAAATTACTGTTAGGAAACATTTCCAACTTCCATCCATCCATGCCACCATCCATCCATCCATCCTCTATCCCTCCATCCATCCATCCTCCATCCCATCTATCTATCCCATCCATCCATACATCCATCCCATCCTATCCATCCATCCATCCATTCCATCCATCATCTATCTATCCATCATCTACTATCTATCTATCTATTATCTATCTATCATCCATCCTCTATCTATCTATCTATCTATCGTATTCTATCTTCCATCATCTATCTACTAAGTTCACCTATCCCCTATCTATTATCTATCTATCATCTATCTATCTATCTATCGTATCCATTCATCTATCTATCTATCACATCTATCTATCTTATCTATCTATCTATCGATCATCTATCTAATCCATTATCTATCTATCTATCTATCTTATCTATCTATCTACTATCATCTAATGCATCGATCTATCTATTCTATCTATCTATTTATCGATCTATCTATCTATCTATCTATCTAGCTATATCTATCCATCATCTATCTATCTACACCATCTATCTATCTATCTCTCTATCTATCTATCTAGCTATGCATCTATCTATCCATATCTCATCTTCTAATCTATCTATCAATCTATATACGTATCTATCATCTACTACTATCTATCTATGCATCTATCTATCCATTATCTATCTAGCTATCATCTAAGTCCTCTAGTCTTCATCTGGTGGAATATCTATCTATCATCTACGTATCTATCATCTATCTCTATCCATCCATCCATCTATCTATCTAGGTCCATCTCTGTTCTATCTATCTATCTATCTATATCTTTAATCTATCTGTCTGTCTGTCTGTCTATCTATCCATCCATCCATCCATCCATTATCTATCTTATTTATCTATCTGTCTATCTATCTACCTCATCTATCTATCTATCTATCTATCTATCTATCTTCTCTATCTATTATCCA
Source organism: Hymenochirus boettgeri (assembly GCA_019447015.1). Lineage (NCBI taxonomy): Eukaryota > Metazoa > Chordata > Amphibia > Anura > Pipidae > Hymenochirus > Hymenochirus boettgeri. The sequence goes on from CM033472.1 coordinate 3,299,039, forward strand.
TCATCTATCTACTAATCTATCACTATCTATTCTATCATCACCCATCCATCTATCATCTATCCCGTCATCTATCTAGTTATTTACACCTATCCATCTAATCCATCTATCTATCTATCTCATCTATCTAGCGAATTCCCATATCTATCTATCTATCCATCATCCTTTATCCTATTCAATCTATCTATCCTAACATCCCCCTAGCTATCTAGCTATCTATCTACTCTATCTATCTATCCTAATCTATTAATTATCTCTATCCATCTTCATCTATCCATCTATCTTCTATCTATCCTATCCATCATCTATATATCTACCATCTATCTATCTATCTATCTATCTAAGTCTATCGATCTATCTTCTATCTAGACTATCTAGTCTTCTTCTATCTTGTCGATCGTCTATGCTATCCATTATCGATCTACTATCTTCTATCTATCTATTATCTATCATCTAAGTCCGATCTATCTATCTATCTATCTAGATCTATCTATCATCATATCTATCCTTATCTATTCTACTATCTAATTCTATCACTAAATCCTAGTATCTAATCTAGCTTTCTATCTATCTATCTATTATCGTATCATCTATCTATCCGTATCCTCTATCTTCTACTATCTATCTAATCTACTATCATCTATCCAGCTATCTATCGACCATCTATGTACTTACTCTAATCTATCTATCTATTATCTATCAGTCGTCTGTCTGTCTATCTATCCTCCATCCATCGCACCAATCTATCATTTATCTATCTAGCTACTATCTATCTATCATCTATCTATCGATCTATCTATCTATCCCTCTCAATCTATCCATCTATCAATCATATCTAATCTAACCACATCTATCTATCTATCATCTAATCTATCATCTAATCTATCCATCATCTATTATCTATCTATCTATCATCTATCCATCCTATCTATCTATCTATCTATTTATCTATTTATCATCTATCTATCATCTATCTATCCTATCTTCCATCTATCTATTCTACTAGCTATCACTATCCATCCATCCATCTATCTATCTATCTATCATCTATCCATCCCAGCCATCGTTAGATTATATATTATAATGTTATCACAGGGGACAGTCAGTCTGAACACAACCTTGTTACCTCCCATTTCTATTCCAGATCCCAGACTGATAGGATCTTACATTAAATCAATTAGTGATTAACCATCGCTGTGCTGAATATCTTCATAGTTAATCTGCCCCTGAGGGAAGGGTCTGTTTATTCCCTGGTCAGATTCCCCCAAACAATCAAAAGGAGATGATTTACCGGGCACACACACACACACACATACACACACACACACACACACACACACACACACACACCACACACACACACACACACACACCACACACACACACACCACACACACACACGACACACACTACATTATATAATTTTTCATTATCTATCCAAAAATAAATAAATAGTACACCTTTTGATATTATTTTACCTTACCACCGTGTACCACAACCACCCACACAAAGCACACACACACACATAACTCAACTCACCTCCACGTCACCACTCACACAACAGCACACTACACACACACCCCCACTCCACACACAACCCACAGCACACAACACACACACCACACACACACACACAAACACACACACACACCTAATCAACCACACACAAAACACCACACCACACACACACACACACACACTACATTTATGAATAGGATTTTGCATATATCATCAAAAAAATAAATAAATAGTACACCTGGTGATTTTTTAAGGTGTACACCACGGTACAACAAACACACACCACAGCACATCACACCCACCAGCACACATACACCACAACACACACACACACAAAATGAGATAGGTCACCAGATCACAACACAAGTCAACATACATGTACCACTTCACTGAGACAATGCTTTTCCACTTTTGAGCAATAAACTATTTTACTATAATATCACTATATAATTTAAGAGGGTAGATACCACCTTTATTCATGACAACGGATTTCTGTAAATAGTTCTGGGTCCTTGTACCTTTTATGGGACACGAGACTCCTATTGACTATCTAATATCCTTATAATTACCTAGATCACATCATCTGTATAATATGGCCCTTCCCGGTTATATATTGGTCCTTACTATAGCACCAAATCGGATCAACCTAATTCGATGGGTCTCTATAGAGGTTGGTCAGGTCCCTGTATAACTCAGTCTGTGTACCTTGTACCATTTATATAGACACAGAAACTCCTCAGTGATTCGTAATATCCCTTATTGTTACAGTAAGGGTACAGCTTATTCCTTATAATACAGATTGTACCATGAGTTCCCTGTATAACCACTCAGTCGTCCTTGTACCTCTTATGGACATAGAACTCCTATTTGCCTAATAATATCCTTATAAATACAGCAGGGGATCATTTCATCCCTTATAAACCTGAGGGGTACCAGCGAGTCTCCTGTATATAATCACTGTGTCCTTGTCCTTATATGGACACAGAACTCCTCAGGACTTCTAATATCCTTATAATTTACATAAGGGATAATTATCCCGTTTATAATATCTGATGTGGTACCGTCGAGTTCCCTGGATAACTCAAGTCTGTGTCCTGTACCTTCTATATGGGACACATAACTCCTCAGTGACATCTAAATCCTATAATATACAGTAGGGGATACATTTATCCACTTATAATACATGGTGGTAACCGCATGAGGTTCCCTGTATAACTCAGCATGGTTTCCTGTACCCTTTATATGGACCAGAACTCCTCAGTGACTTCTAATATCCTTACATTTACAGTAGGGAATGACATTATTCCTTATAATACATGAGTGGTACCCACGAGTTTCCCCCCTGTATAACTCAGTCTGTGTCCCTGTACTTATATAGACACAGAACTCCTCAGTGACTTCTAATACCTTATTACATAATTTACAGTAGGGAGAACATTATCCCTTATAATACATGCAGTGGTACCCAAGTTCCTGTATAACCAGTCTGTTGTCTTGTTACCTTTTATGGACACAGACACCTCATGACTTCTAATCATTATAATTTATAGTAGGGTGGGATACATTATCCCTTTATTATACAAGTGGTACCCAGAGGTTCCCTGTAATACATCATCTGTGTCCTGTCCTTATATATGGACATAGAACTCCTCAGTGACTTCTAATTATCCTATAATTTTACAGTAGGGATACAACTATCCCTTATAATACATGAGTGGTACCCAGAGTTCCCTGTATAACTCGTCCGTGTTCTTGTACCTCCATATAGACACAGAAACTCCTTCCAGTGACTTCTAAGTATCTTAAATTGTAACAGTAGGGATACATTATCCCTTATTAATACATGATAGTACCCAGAGTTCCTGTATAACTCAGTCGTGCCTTGTACCTTTATATGGACACAGAACTCCTCGTGACTTCTAAGATCCTTATAATTTACAGTAGGGGATACATCATCCATTATAATACATGGGGTGGTACCCTAGATTCCCTGTATATAATCAGTCTGTGTCAGTTGTACTTTAATTAATAGACACAGAATCTCAGTGGACTTCTAAACCTTATAATTTACAGTAGGGGATACATTATCCTGTATCAATAGATGAGTTGGGTATCCCAGAGTTCCTGTATAACTCAGTCTGTGTCAAAGCTATTTAAAAAAACTTTCTCTTTCCTGATTACATTTTGTAGAGTGCGATCCGATGTAGACCCGGACCTCGGCAGAGTCAGAGTAGCTGGGGAGCACATGTGGCCCTTTGGTCTACTGACTGGCCCCCCTCAATATACGGACCTAGACCAACAAAAAAAAAAATATATGAATTTTATAAAAAATAGATCTAAAATTGGCGGCAAATAAAAAAACAGTGATAATTCAATTATTACGTTTTTCTAAAATCTATAATGAGAAGTGAGTTGAACCTTATTGGCCCTTCACGCACAGTTTAGGTTCCTCAGCCGCTCCCTTAATGACACTATGTTACGTAGAGGGAAGAATTAAATGAGATAATTATATATAACTGAATTAAAATGACGAGATTGGAGGTCGGGCCGCCTGACCCATCACCTTGCCCACCAACATAGGTTCTTTTTAAACACTGAGTCGCGCTTATTCCATTCATCGGGTCAATCAGCTGTTTTCAACAGGTAAGAGGGGTTTGTGAGCAGCCCCCCTACTGCCGGGGCCCCCCGCACAGTATTCCACTGACTGAAGACAACATACAAATAAGGGCTACAAACTTCTCTTTACTAACCTCTAACTTTTATCCACTCCATTAGCAAGGGCGAGTAAGAGGAGTGTTAAACGAGGGGATAGGATGGGGATTCTGACGGTCACTCCAGGTTTATGTAATTTCTCTTGCTGTCTCTCCGTCTGTCTTTCTTTGAAACCCTCTATTAACCTGCCACGCGTGGCCGTCATCTCTCCCCTCCCGCTGACAGTGAGGTTTGGTGTAACGCAGCGGGTGAGTCACCGCCGGAATTGGTACTTCTTCGGTTACCAAGGAGGGCGTTGAAATCCAACCTCCTGACAGCGAAATGTTGCCCTTTTATTCTCCGTCCTGTCTGGTGATTATATGCAGAGAATCGGTTTCCATTAATAAACCGCTGTCCTAGTACAAGCAACTGATGGTCGGGGTTTTTGTGGCAACTTTTAACCCTTTCACGCGCCAGGAGAACTCTCATTTCTCAGCCAACCCTGAGTTTGAATGGGGGGGCAAGGAAATGGGGAGTTTAGGATGAATGAAGATCTTATGGCAATATTGTATTCAGGGTCCTGTTTACGAGCAGGTGTTTCCAAAGAATCCAGGACTGCGGGATCCTTACAAGGACCAGAGCGATCATGGGGCTTTTTGGGTCTCACGTTGTAAAGAATACATGTGGAGATGATTTTTTTGTAAACGATTCTCTGTGGCCTTTGTAGGGGGATTTGACCTCCTCCCTCTCCGGAGCGGATGTAGTAAATGTATGGGTCAACCCTGTTCCTGACTTCTGCTGAATGAAAAGCGCCATTGAGTCCTAAGAGTTTGTTTGCAATTAACAATATCTTGATTCTCATGGGGAGTATAGTTTGAATAAATTAAAGAAGAAAATGGAATGTTAACTTACGTACATAGTAGTAGTAATTAAGGATCTGGGAACACGGACAATATCGGTAATAAACAAATTCCTTTATTACGTGGCGCTGTATTCCGATGCCTTCCGCGTTGCGCATGACTCGATATTTACCCATATACTGAACTGGTGGTTTATCATTTGTGATATTTCTCCTCGAAAAGCGAACCCTGTTTTATTACTCACGCCTCGGAATGTAGCAGTCATCATTCTTGAAAGTGGCTCCCAGTCCGCTTTCGATTTCTTGAATCGCTCTGAAATCAAATCTCGAAATTCCACGATCGTTCCCGAATTCGTAAATTTCAAAAAGCGGATCCCCCCCGAATCGGAAATCATCATTGGGCAATATCGTAAGAAATGTTGAGAAGTAGACAAAAAAAAGAAATCTGAAAAGTGAGTTAGTTCGGTGCTTGTGAAATCTGTTCGAAACACGCGTTCGAGTTTTGAGTAACATCTCTAACCGATAGTAAAATTGGTCCAGTGTTTTCTCACCTTGGCGAAGAGTTTGTTCAAAGTAATTCAGTGAGCTGCCACAGGAACATCAGACAAACGTCTATGATGTTGGGCAACCGTGTAACCTACTGGTACCTTCACGGCGCCACGTGGTTCACCTAACATTCCACATAACCCCACTAAAGTTTCCCACCTGGTGCCTGGTGTTACAGAAAAATGTCCCTGGCTCAACCCTCGCATTTCCCCATTCTTCCTCTCTCCACCCCACTGTAGTTTTCGACATTTCCCACACTATAAGTTCCGAGTCGGTACATTCTCCCCAGTTAGTTCTTGGGCAGGGGATAAGTTGTAAAATAATACAACTTTATGTACTGTAGGGAACCTTTTAGGAAACCCTATAAATATACCGGAAATCTGGACAAGTCCAGTCGGGCAGACCCAGTGTGGATACGCGCCGTGATTTATACGCGGGAGAAGGTAATAATATTTCGACCGGTTTTTGCCCTGTTTTTTTCTGAGTGTTTTACCTAGATAGTTTAGTGTCCTGTTTGACAAGTTGCTGGGTGGTATGGGGTTGGTTCCAAGCCTTTCTGTAAATTTCCTGGCGCAATATGAATGAAGTTTGAAACTCCCAGCTGCCAGGGCAACATCACAAGACTGATTTAAAGCAGCCAAACGCGGAAATCGATAACGCACGGCAAACTCTTAAATGGTTAAGGGTACAAATAAATGACAATTGTAAGTGAAACACACATTGTTTTTAAAGGAGTCAGTTTTATAACTGTTTGATGTATTACTAATAGTACCGTCATTTATTAAAATTTCAATGTGCTCACTGGTAGCCCAATCTTTACAGCTTGTGTATTCTTTACTGAGCATGTGCTCGTATTCGCTGACAATGTTTATAGCATCCATGATGAATCTCTTGCAACAACTACACGATGCATCGCATAGTTACTCTACCGGGCCATGATTTATAAAGGCGTGGCCGTTGCTTTTTATCTATACCGCACCTTTAAACGATCAATAGTGATCGCTTTATTTAACGATCGTTATCTACCATAACGATCATAACGATTCACTGAAAACGATCAGTAAATCTTACAATAACGCAATCGTAGATTTTTCATTCTCCATAGAATAAACATTTTAAGATAAGTTATTTTGGGCTGACTTGCCCTTATAAAATCCCGGGGTAGCCACATTTACCCAGGAGCCCGGAGCGATTGCGATTCCCAGAAAATGAGGCCCTATTTCTTTTAAGCGAAAAGATTATATGGTCTCTGGTCGTATATACCTTCCTTAAAACTTGTACATAAACTCATGTCCACAAGGTAATGACATTATAGCGAGCATACACAATCGGATATTGTTTTGATTTCCACAATGGAAATATGCCATCAAAAGGCTAAAGTTGATGTGGTTCTGTGGGTTACAAGGTGCACCCATCCACCCCGTATCTTAAATAGTATTCCATTTAAAAAAGCGGTATTGCAAACATAAAAACACACTAGGAAATCCTTTGGCTAATGTAGTGCAGACGACCCATTAGAAAGCAGAATAATCCTTAGGGATTCACGGGCTTTAATCGCGGCCCTTTATTACAGGTGAGATGTTCAATGCTGTTTTTATCATCTCTGTGTTTCATCTCACAGAACAGAGACTTGGCTGTTTCCTTCGGTTCCAACTTTTTCTCTAAATGCACATTAAACTGCAAATAAAATTAATAAACAGAGGGGACGGTTTGGGGGAAGCGAGAGAGAGTATACATCAGCCCCTAAAAGGCCACAGCGTCCTTATAATTACTATTTTTATTGGTTTATGAAATGAAGCAGACATTGGTTATGTCCCTCCAACCACAGCTCATCCCATCAATCTGAGTTATTAAGAGAAAAAAAACCTTGTATTTGTCTCTGATGGTAGGTGACCAGGACAAAACCTTTTGCACGGATCAAATCGAGATTTGCTACATGCTAAGTGAATAAAGGAGGACGCTTTCGTACAAAGGGCACGTGTGTACGAACCTTTATTTAGGAAGTCACCAGACAATGAGTGCTGAGGTTTAAAGGACAACTAAACGTAAAATGAAAGTGTATTTTTAAAAAAGAAAATTAAAAAAAAAAAAGTAGTGGAGGTTCCGATGATTGTCCCTACACTCTCCTACCCAATATGTGTTTTTTTTGTTTATGTCCACAGAGAGTCAGTTTGCTGTAATGTGTATCTGTTATAACTGGCGCGCTTAGTCAATTTCAACTGATCTTATTGGGTGCGTCAGCTCGCATGACCAGTGACCGAGGTTCAAATAATATGGGGCTTATTTATAGTTTAATTGTAAAATGTTCCCCTTTTCAGCTGCAATCAAATATTATTTTGGCATTCTCTTGTTAAAATAATAGTATACTCCCATTGTAACTAAAGATATTTAAATTGCCCCTGACTGAATTTAACGTCGTACTTTTACTTTGAGTGAAATATTCACTATATAAAACAATGAAAACTTTTCTTTTTGAGCAATAGTGGATGATGAATGGATAACCTCCCTAATACTGTGTAATAATCAGGGTGGCCCCTCCATTGAGGCAAACTGAAAAATTGCTCAGGGCGTGCCCCTGCAGAAACTTAAAATGCGGCAAGTAATAAAGTCCTCCTTCCTGCAATACGCAACTCAATCCACCAGTCAGAGTGTTTGTCACCCTCCAGTTCCACCAGTCAGTGTAAGTCAGCCCACTATAACCACCTCCACAAGCCACGCGCTATGTTCCCCAATGAAGCCGACGCCACTTCATGTGTCGCCCCCCCCCATCTGCGACAGGCAGTATTTTAAAAGTGTTTCAGGTGTCAAAACTCTAGGAAACCCCCCTGGTAATAAAAGAATATTTCAGTCACAAAGGATTTCCAGGACTGTTTAAGAAGAGCGCTGGGGCTTAAGAAGGTCATGAAAACCCCAAGGTTACTTGTAATATCCTTATTTAGACTTGGGGTGTGTAAGGGACCGGTCAGTTTGGTATCGGATGTATCTAAGTATCCACACTTACCAAGTACACCAGTGAGTCGCCTCAGATGATCAAATCTTGTTACACTGTCAACCCTCTACCGCCCTTGATCGAAATATTCCTTTATTTTTGGTATTCTGCTAAGTCTATTTTTTAAAAGGTGGGTAATAACACCCTTCAGGGTGCTGTATTATTATTTATTGGTGGATAAAAATGAGCAAAGGCAAAGTTGTAGTCTAGGTTAATAATAATAACCACAAGTATTATTATTATTATTTTACTAATACTAACTAATAATAAATAAAACTAATACAATACTCCTTCTAAAAAACAATACCAATAGCAATACTCTTACTGGACAAAATATTAGTACTTAGAATTAAATAATACTAGTACCAATAATAATTAATACTACAGTTGCTACTATGTACACTACTACTACCACTACTATACTACTACTAATAATATAATACTATATACTACTACTACTACTACTACTAAAATACTAATACTAATACTACTACTACTACTACTACTACATACCTACTACTAATAAAATAATGGGTGGATACTGTTTCTATCGATCCAATTCGTTTGAAACTGTTGGCAAATGAAATGAATACAACACCACATCAGCTTTCTTTGTTCTCTCCTGCTAACTGAACATAAGGACCCATCATTCTCTATGTGATTTTTTCGTTTCTTTCTTTTCCTCGTTTCGTTTCTTCTTTGATCTTTCTCCGAACTTTTCCTTTCCCGTCTCTGTTCCTTATAAACAATAAATCTTCTAAATTGGTCTCCTTTCTTAGGCTTAAACCGATTATTTATGTATTTGACTTATGTGTATTTTCTTACCGTCTCCCTACGCAGGTGTCTTAGACCTATGATACCGGGAGTCTGCGTCAACATCAGCGCGATAGACGGTAGTAACCATTCTGCACTTTCAGCCAAGCTTGTTGGGGCATATGTGTTTCCAGCATGGTCGGAAGGGACATTTGATTGAGGAGAGTGAAGGTCTAGTAAAACTGGTAATAGGAAACCTAGTCGCTATTTCTTAATTATAAATGCTAATGTTTCCTAATTACTGACATATCTGTTTACTACTGTTTCTGCCTGTGGACTCGCCCTTTGGGCAACTCGTTGCTCATAGAGATTGAGCATGTTTGATTCCACCCAACGCCATCAGTAGAAAATTACTGTTAGGAAACATTTCCAACTTCCATCCATCCATGCCACCATCCATCCATCCATCCTCTATCCCTCCATCCATCCATCCTCCATCCCATCTATCTATCCCATCCATCCATACATCCATCCCATCCTATCCATCCATCCATCCATTCCATCCATCATCTATCTATCCATCATCTACTATCTATCTATCTATTATCTATCTATCATCCATCCTCTATCTATCTATCTATCTATCGTATTCTATCTTCCATCATCTATCTACTAAGTTCACCTATCCCCTATCTATTATCTATCTATCATCTATCTATCTATCTATCGTATCCATTCATCTATCTATCTATCACATCTATCTATCTTATCTATCTATCTATCGATCATCTATCTAATCCATTATCTATCTATCTATCTATCTTATCTATCTATCTACTATCATCTAATGCATCGATCTATCTATTCTATCTATCTATTTATCGATCTATCTATCTATCTATCTATCTAGCTATATCTATCCATCATCTATCTATCTACACCATCTATCTATCTATCTCTCTATCTATCTATCTAGCTATGCATCTATCTATCCATATCTCATCTTCTAATCTATCTATCAATCTATATACGTATCTATCATCTACTACTATCTATCTATGCATCTATCTATCCATTATCTATCTAGCTATCATCTAAGTCCTCTAGTCTTCATCTGGTGGAATATCTATCTATCATCTACGTATCTATCATCTATCTCTATCCATCCATCCATCTATCTATCTAGGTCCATCTCTGTTCTATCTATCTATCTATCTATATCTTTAATCTATCTGTCTGTCTGTCTGTCTATCTATCCATCCATCCATCCATCCATTATCTATCTTATTTATCTATCTGTCTATCTATCTACCTCATCTATCTATCTATCTATCTATCTATCTATCTTCTCTATCTATTATCCATCATCTATCTACTAATCTATCACTATCTATTCTATCATCACCCATCCATCTATCATCTATCCCGTCATCTATCTAGTTATTTACACCTATCCATCTAATCCATCTATCTATCTATCTCATCTATCTAGCGAATTCCCATATCTATCTATCTATCCATCATCCTTTATCCTATTCAATCTATCTATCCTAACATCCCCCTAGCTATCTAGCTATCTATCTACTCTATCTATCTATCCTAATCTATTAATTATCTCTATCCATCTTCATCTATCCATCTATCTTCTATCTATCCTATCCATCATCTATATATCTACCATCTATCTATCTATCTATCTATCTAAGTCTATCGATCTATCTTCTATCTAGACTATCTAGTCTTCTTCTATCTTGTCGATCGTCTATGCTATCCATTATCGATCTACTATCTTCTATCTATCTATTATCTATCATCTAAGTCCGATCTATCTATCTATCTATCTAGATCTATCTATCATCATATCTATCCTTATCTATTCTACTATCTAATTCTATCACTAAATCCTAGTATCTAATCTAGCTTTCTATCTATCTATCTATTATCGTATCATCTATCTATCCGTATCCTCTATCTTCTACTATCTATCTAATCTACTATCATCTATCCAGCTATCTATCGACCATCTATGTACTTACTCTAATCTATCTATCTATTATCTATCAGTCGTCTGTCTGTCTATCTATCCTCCATCCATCGCACCAATCTATCATTTATCTATCTAGCTACTATCTATCTATCATCTATCTATCGATCTATCTATCTATCCCTCTCAATCTATCCATCTATCAATCATATCTAATCTAACCACATCTATCTATCTATCATCTAATCTATCATCTAATCTATCCATCATCTATTATCTATCTATCTATCATCTATCCATCCTATCTATCTATCTATCTATTTATCTATTTATCATCTATCTATCATCTATCTATCCTATCTTCCATCTATCTATTCTACTAGCTATCACTATCCATCCATCCATCTATCTATCTATCTATCATCTATCCATCCCAGCCATCGTCACACACACCACACACACACACACCACACACACACACACACACACACTACATTATGAATAAGGGTGCAGTATCTATCAAAAAGTAAATAAATAGTACACTTGTGCACGGTTGTAGAATATATGCTTGTGTCCTTGTACCTTTGTATGGACATAGAACTCCTTTTGACTAATATGTGTCCTTGTACCTTTGTATGGACATAGAACTCCTTTTGACTAATAATATCCTTATAATTTACAGCAGGGGAGATATCATCCCTTATAATACATGAGTGGTACCCAGAGTTCCCTGTATAACTCAGTCTGTGTCCTTGTACCTTTATATAGACACAGAACTCCTCAGTGACTTCTAATATCCTTATAATTTACAGTAGGGGATACATTATCCCTTATAATACATGAGTGGTACCCAGAGTTCCCTGTATAACTCAGTCTGTGTCCTTGTACCTTTACGCACGACCATGGGGTGCACAATTTCTCTGTTAGCTGTGGCGGACCGACCTACAATCAGTTCGTTGTCTGGATTGGGCGACAACGTGTCGATCGGGTTCGTGTCGGTAAATTCACGATTGATGTGCCGATTCCCTATGGAATGCAAGGATCGATCGTTCGCTCACTCACAAATAGTCCTCCGTGTGTACACAGCCGTATACAGACCTCCAATTGACGTCGAAGTGGTCTGGCAGTTTACACTATCGCTAATATTAGATTACCTGCGTGCTCATTAAATTGTATTGAACTGTTCATTACTGTATAGTCACACATGGGGTCGGGACAATGTCCAGTTAGCCTCTATACACACATATGTACCACACACATGCTTTGGGGCGGACCTTCGCACTGTAGGGTCGCTGTTATGGGGCCATTCATAGATCTGCTTTGGGCTTCATTCCAACACTCGAAACATTGTGAACAAAAGCTTAAAGGGCTTCCGCCTCTTAAAACGAACGAAAAAAAAAATGGTGACTTGCCAGGAATATGCCCGCAACCCCCAATTTATTATAGGCATTTATACCAGAAATTAATGACAAGGGCAGACCGCAGGTGAAACAGCAGTCAATCAAGCCTTGATTGACAGCTTGGAGGTAGGAGCCAGCTTACGCTGCCAGAATGGGGATAATAATTATCGTTAAAGGATAAGTACACCGTTAAACCAATGTTAGTTTAGTTGGAAGCTGCAGCTTTAAAAAAACGAATGGCTTTTTTTTCTAGGAACCTCCAGAGCCTTGCTGTGTTAGTTTGCTGACATCTTGCATCTGTTTATGTAGCCGTGTAGCTCGGTGCTCTGAGATCAGAAGCTGCCAGCTTGTAACTAAACTTAACTTGTTTTATGGCATACTTATCCTTTAAATATCTGGTTGTTAAGCACGGCAGGTAATAATGTGGGACGGATATATCAGTTGGGGTTTTAAGCCTTTGTCCTTTGTGTATTAGTATCATGTGCTTTACTTGTATCATGTCTGATAAAGTGAGCTGATAAATTACATTCACCACCATTTAGTTAACCAATAAAATGTAATACTCCAAGATGGCTTTGATTCCATCAATAGTTAACACAGGTTACAATGCACTTACTACTGGGGTAAAGATGTGTCATGGTCACTGCTTTGGTAGAACCCAGTGAGATAATTATCTGTCACTTTAAAAACAATGGTTTTCAGAGCAAGTTCCAAAGAGTTTACTGTCTGTCCACATCACATGAGAAAAGATTCAGGAGGAATCCCTGTGCCAAGGGCGGACTCATGGTGGATGTGTGGAACTTCGAGACGTTACTATCACCAACAAACTATCAATATCGGACATAATCACATGGGGAGGGGGGATTAATTTCCTCAGTGGACGCATGTCCAACTGGACATTTGTGAAGGGCCAAGCCAATAGGCTCAATTTAATTCTGCTCACATTGGGCATGTTCACGCTGTCATCCCCAAACCCCATTCACCTTCTCTCCACGACAATCCTGAGTGAACATGAGCTTTTAAATAAATATCCCAGGTTAATTGAATGGATTGATTATTAGCTGCAATTTGTAAAACAGGACCAGTAGGGTGGGTAATAATTTATATCCATTCCATCAATTTAATCGATTATTTTGTCACATCGTTATTTATAAAAACATAAAATACAAATGAATGCATATTAGTTTCATTTCAGGAAGATTACAGGTCTAAGCAGTAGGGGCTGGTCAGGCAATGGGTCGCATGTGGCCCACGAGAGCCTCTTATTACCCAGGTCTGGGCTATGGGAAATCATTGTCACAGCTCCCTGGAATTGTATTATGGAAAGAAGAACCATTCATCAATTCTGTGCAGAAACATTGGGCCCAGCTCACTGTGAGGGATCGAAAAGGGAGAGTTCAATAAAGTCTAATCGTTTAAAATGGTGCTAATTTTGCCCCAACCAATGAGAACTATGTGTAACATTTGAAAGCTAACATCTGATTGGTTGGGGCAAATTAGCACACGTTTTTTAAACGATAAGAACTTTTTGAAAACCCTGAATGTGGGCTTTGTGTAACAGTCCCATTTCATGTGTGATGTATGGGGGATCAGTGCCCACAGTATGGGTGATCTTTGTAGATGTGAAGCCACCATTAATGTAGAGGCGACATTGCAAATGTTTCCTCACAACTGCCGACCTGATGACCATAAAGTGTTATATGCTGGGGAGGGAAACCACTGAAGCAGCCAGTTGTTAATTTATCCGACCTGGAAACGTTGAATTGACTGTATCGTGTAATGAGAGTGTGAACTAAACAAACACTGTTCCTTTTATACCCAGTTGAAAATACCAATTACGATTATACTTTTATTGTATTTTATAAAGGGGGTTTGTAAACACATAAATATAAGGACATTAACCTGCAGCTGCCAATCAGAGGTTATCTAACTAGTATCGAGTCAAAAGATAAAATCTGAATTAATAGCGATGCAAACTTTTCCACGTTTTTATTTATCAGCCCCAATGTCTGAATTCAGGTGTTTGTGCCCCAAAAAAACCATCACCCTCCCGGTGACCAACTGATTCTATGCAGTGGGTTGATTATCTGTCATAAAACAAAAAAGAAAAAAACTAATGAATGAAATTATATCTATTAGTCCAGGACAGCACTAAAAGGACAAGTTCATCCAAAAAAATTATAATGCAAAATGAACTGGTCTAAATGTTAAAAGTTTTTAGCCTCCAAGTACAGAGTCCTCATATTCCTGCAGAGAAAGAAAGCCTCCATGATCTGCAGTGTACAGTATAGACTCTAATCTATCATTGTGTGGTGGTTTTTTACCTTCTGTAGGGTTAGTGGTGGTCTTTGTTTCCCGCACCGTCTGGAGGTTATTGAAGGAGGCAGGTGGGCGCACTGCTGTTAGGACACCGATTGCATTGCAAAATTGATCTGCAAGCTAAACCCCAAGAAACAAGTGTGAAAACTTTAAGAGACCGAAGGTAAATGAGCCAGGGTAGATATACAAGACATGTCAGGTATCATTTACTAGTTAAAGTGTAACTGTGGCAATCTTTTAAAACAGTTATGGTTAATAAAAAGCCTTCTGTCATCTCTTAAAAATAAACCCTAAATCCCATGTTAAGCGCGGGTAATACAGTAATGATAAAGCGCGATACCGTTGAATCCTACAGTATCAGCCCGTATCATTTCGTGTGTATTGCGCTTTCCCCTTGCCTTCAGGCGTCTCCCTGTATTAAAGAATAGGGGACCAGAGGATCTACAAAGAGCTACTTTATTCAGATGCAAGGCTCCGCAGGTAAACACTTGAAATGTGTCAGACGGAGCCTGCAATTTTTAATAAAGTAGCTCTTCTACCGATCCTTTGTCAAGTTTTCCCTTGAGGCATCGCTCCGTTTTGTGATTTTCTAGTTGCCATAGTCATTCACCCAAGGAAGGGTCCAGGGCTCGATGAACCTGGGACACCCAACGAAATGAGCGAGTGCTTTACTACTTATATAATGTCAGTTACAGCTGTTTACCCTTAAGAGCAGGGCCCAAGTTATACATGCCATCGGGGTCACCACAAATACTAAGTACGTAAAAAGTGATGGGATTGGTGCTACATCAAACTAGATGTGGGCAAAGGTTTTTTTTGAGCCGCTCAGCTATATCCTGTAATTCTTTTACATCTTTCAAAGTCTCGTGCAGTGTGTACCCACAATTGTGAGAAGATATTGCTGGAATGTGCTTGTGAAGGTTCTCATTCATCCAGGTCATGGTATGTCTGTGTATTCAATTAGATCAATGGACTTGAAGTTTAGTTCTTGAAGACTGGCTTTTCAATCAGAATGACTTGTAGATTCACAGATTCATTGTACAAGTCATTCTGAATTGAGAAGAAAGCCACTATACTAGGTGAGTATAATTGTACTTTAATAGGCTCCCCTTCTCAAAAAAAGTTTGATGTCTGTCAGGTATTTCCGGTTCTCCCAAAACATCGAAATTAAAGGAAAATTATACTCACCTTCCCTCCGCTCCTCTTCTTAGGTCAGTACCTTTTACCCAGGGGAGGACCTGAACACGCTAGGTCCTCACCCCGTGGGTTCGTGTGAACTTAAGCACAGCGTTACTGAAAACACTGCTCCGGAAGGCTCCGCTCCCTCCTCTCGTCGGCAACGCGGCCAATAGGAAGGCAACGCTCGTTCGTCGCGAAGGGAGAGGAGGGGGCGGCGCCCTACCAGAGCAGCGTTTCAGTAACGCTGTGCTTCAAGTTATGCAAACCCAGGGGTGAGGACCTAGCGGTTCAGGTCCTCACCAAAATGGTAAAAGGTACTGACCTAAGAAGAGGAGCGGAGGGAAGGTGAGTATAATTGTCCTTTTAGTCCTAACTGAGCATGGTCTCCCATGGTGGCAGAGGTCCGGTGATGTCACTCAAACAAGGGAAGCAGGAAATCTGAACATTCATGACATATAATTTCCCACAGGCTGGAGCAGAGATGTGGACCCAGGGTCATGTAAAGGAAACACTGCAGGATTTTATAAACCCGAACCTGTTCGCAGACCAAGAACACTCTCCGGGTATCACGTAATATACCGCGGTCACAGCCCTAATCCCGCACATTATTAACCTGCACTTAATGCACAGATAGGAAAACCAGTATTATTAAACCTACAACCCCTCTGCCCCAAGGAATGCTGGAGCTGTAAGATTGAAACGTGGGCGGCAGCCCAGACCTGTAGTGGGCCCCCCACTTGTTGCTTAGATACCAGGGAACTGGACTGGGCTCCTGTCAATCACTGGTGGTTGATCTCAGCTTGTTTTATTTATTTACTTCAGTTGCCCTTTAATTTATTTTTTAAAGGACCAAAAACCGGGTCTGTGGTTTCCATAATGAGATAAATTGGGGCAATTTGACTCGTTATATCGGTAAGTCCCCAAACACTGAGAATTTCTCACCGAATTAACGCATCCTGCAGTTGGGTCAGTCGATCCGCCTCTTTCAGCTTGGCAGCCCCGCCCACTGTCGGACTTTTGGAGGTTTCGATTGGTCGCCATCGCCTACGCAAGTCTTGTCACGGTGCGTTTGCCGAAGCGCGCTCCTGGGTCAGTCGCACGTAAAAGGCGGAGCCTCCTCACCAGAAACGTTTTTGGAGATCTAGCTGGAAAGTAGTAATAATGAGAAGTGACCAGAAGGGGGCGATGGTGAGTTTTTTAGTTTCATTCTTCAGTTCCAAGCAGAAGGAGAAATCGTGTCCACAGCTGCAAAGGATTATGGGAGTAGGAATCCCTATAATAATATTTATTGTCTGGTGGAACTATATGATAAATGTTATTAAAGACAAGTAAGTCAATTACTTTCCATGGTCCCAATAGTCAGTCTGTAACCAAGTCTGTGTCCAGTCTGTGTCCTTGTACTTTATATGACACAGAAATTCTCAGTGGACTTTTCTATCCTTATAATTTACAGTAGGGATACATCTCCTATAATACATGAGTGGTACCCAGAGTTCCCTGTATAACTCAGTCTGTGTCCTTGTACCTTTATATAGACACAGAACTCCTCAGTGACTTCTAATATCCTTATAAGTTACTAGTAGGGGAGACATACCTTATAATACATGAGTGGTCTACCCAGGGAGTTCCCTGTAAATCAGTCTGGTCCTGTACCTTTATATGGACACAGAACTCCTCAGTGACTTCTAATATCTTATAATTTACAGTAGGGGATACATTATCCCTTAATATGAGTGGTACCCAGAGCTCCTGGTATAACTAGTCTGTGTCCTTGTACCTTTATATAGACACAGTACTCCTCAGTGACTTCTAATATCCTTTATAATTTACAGTAGGGGATAATTATCCCTTATAATACAGAGTGGTACCAGAGTTCCTGTATAACCAGTCTGTGTCCTTGTACCTTATATAGAACAGTACTCTCAGTGACTTCTAATATCCTTATAATTACAGTAGGGGATACACTTATCCCTTATAATACATGAGTGTACAGAGTTCACCTGTATAACTCAGTCTGTGTCCTGTACCTTATATAGACACAGAACTCCTCAGGGACTTCTAATATCCTATAATTTTACAGTAGGGGATACATTATCCCTTATAATACATGAGTGGTACCCAGAGTTCCCTGTATAGCTCAGTATGTGTCCTTGTACCTTTATATAGACACAGAAACTCTCAGTGACTTCTAATATCCTTATATTTACAGTAGGGGATACATTATCCCTTATAATACATGAGTGTACCCAGAGTTCCCTGTATAGTACAGTCTGTGTCCTTGTACCTTTATATAGACACAGAACTCCTCGGTGACTTCTAATATCTTATAATTTAACGTAGGGGATACATATCCCTATAATACATGAGTGGTACCAGAGTCCCTGTATACTCAGTCTGGTCCTTGACCTTTATATAGACACAGAACTTCCGGTGACTTCTAATATCCTTATAATTTACAGTGGGGATACATTATCCCTTATAATACATGAGTGTACCCAGAGTTCCCTGTATAGCTCAGTACTGTGTCCTTGTACCTTTATATAGAACAGAACTCCTCAGGACTTCTAATATCCTTATAATTTACAGTAGGGGTACATTATCCCTTATAATACATGAGTGGTACCCAGAGAGTTCCTGATAGCTCAGTCTGTGTCCTTGTACCATATAGACACAGAACTCCTCGCGTGACTTTTAATATCCTTATAATTTACAGTAGGGGAGACATTATCCCTTATAATACATGAGTGGTACCAGAGTTCCCTGTATAACTCGGTCTGTGTCCTTGTACCTTTTATAGACACAGAATCTCGGTGGACTTCTAATATCCTTATAATTTACAGTAGGGGATACATATCCCTTATAAACTGAGTGATACCCAGAGTTCCTGTAAACTCAGTCTGTTCTTTGTACCTTTATATGACACAGAACTCCTCAGTGACTGCTACTATCCTTATAATTTACAGTAGGGATACATTATCCCTTATAATACATGAGTGGTACCCAGAGTTCCCTTGATAAATCAGCCTGTGTCCTTGTACCTTTATATAGCACAGAAATCCTCAGTGACTTCTAATATCCTTATAATTGACAGTGGGGATACTTATCCCTTATAATACATGAGTGGTACCCAGAGTTTCCCTGTATTAACTCAGTCTGTGACCTTGTACCTTATATAGACACAGAACCATCAGTGACTTCTAATATCATTATTCCGTAGGGGATACTTTCCATTATAATCATGGAGGGGTACCCCCCCCAGATTCCCTGTATAAACTCAGTCTGTGTCCTTGTAGACTTTATATAGACACAGAACTCCTCAGTGATTCTAATATCCTTATAATTTACAGTAGGGGATACATTATCCTTATAATACATGAGTGGTACCAGAGTTTCCCGGTTAAACTCAGTCTGTGTCCTGGTACATTTTATAAGACACAGAACTCCTCAGTGACTTTAATATCCTTATAATTTACAGTAGGGGATACATTATCCCTTATAATACATGAGTGGTACCTAGTGTTCCCTGTATAACTCAGTCTGTGTCCGTGTACCTTTATATAGACACAGAAACTCCTCCGTGACATTCTAATATCCTTATAATTTACAGTAGGGGATACATTATCCCTTATAATACATGAGTGGTACCCAGAGTTCCCTGTATAACTCAGTCTGTATCTTGTACCTTTATATAGGCAACAGAACCATCAGTGACTTCTAAATATCCTTATAATTTACAGTAGGGGGATACCATTATCCCTTATAATACATGAGTGGTACCCAGAGTTCTGTATAACTCGTCTGTGTCCTTGTACCTTTATATAGACACAGAATTCCTCAGTGATTCTAATATCCTTATTATTTAATTCAGTAGGGGATACATTATCCCTTATAATACATGAGTAGTTACCCAGAGTTCCCTGTATTTTCATTAAATGTATGAAACGTATTACAGGAACTGACGCTATACATTGAAATATTTGGATTTTTTTTAATAATTTATTTTAAATTGAAGATATTATTGAATCACATTTTATGGGGGGATTCTGTGAAATAACATCCCCCAATCTTTCCTTATTAAAAAAACCCCCTCTAAGTGATTAAATGATATGATATCCAGTTGGCTCCAATCCCACCCTTCACCTTCTTCGTCTAGAGATGTAGATCAACATTGCTCATTATCAGCACAAGGATTGATTAACATTGGGATCTGATTCTGAAAAGCTTTCTTGTCTGACACAAGACTTGTCTCTTTGTATAGAACCTCCATTGATTCCAGGTCAAAGATGCTGTCAAGTGCTAATGGGGGGGCAACTGTCCTAGGGGGGTGGATTGTGGTTTGGTTTTTTGATCAACAAATGTCATTTATTATTCAAATAAAGTAAACCCCTGCAGGGATGGGATTGCAGTCAATGGTAATCAGTTTATTACCATGCAATGGGGGCCAAGCTGCCTTTATAATGGGAGGAGGAGACACACCATCGCATTTATAAAAACCCACAATCTGGGAGGATCTGAATGAATGAAAATCCCTTTAAAATGTCTTTGATAGTGAAAATAGGGAAATGTTAATTGTATCAATGGGGCGTTTCAGGGGTTAGGAAAGTTTTTGTTTCTTGGGATTTAAACAATCACAAATACAAAATCTTCCCCAATTCTCCGTTTTCTCTGTTGGTTTTGTTTAAATATTGATTTAAATGTATTTCAATAAATGTGATAAATGTTTTATATTGCACTAGAATTAGAGAATATATTTGTTATATTGATTTATACATGATGGTTTCGAGTAGCTTATACAGTCCTAGAATTGTTACATGGGGGACATATTGTGGGTACATTACCCATATTACTGTGTCATTCCTATAACATCTGGTACACGGGGGACATATGGTTCAGCTTAATCTCCTGCCTGCTTTGAGGCTTAAATTAGCACCTGATGGGGACTGGGTGTATCTGATTATATCTGAATTACAGACCTTTCAAGGCGTCACATCAATGTGTTAATGGTCCAAGGACTTGTGCAAGGCCCATGGTATCTGTTTGCCCATTCATCATGGGCATGATGAAGAAACGTTGGACATTGGCCACGCCTGGCTGAAAACCCATCGACGATACATCAGAACTATCGGTTAATTGGACAAAAGATGTTCCAAATTAAGCTTTGTAAACTTGTACCGTAAAAATTCTATCATCTTAGATGTGGCTACACATAAAGTCTATATAAAGTATAGGGAGATCTAGCTGGGTACACACGATTAGATATTTCGGTCCGATCGACGATAGTCAGTGTATCGGTCGATCGGACCGAAATTATAGAATCCGAATGTGCCCATGTCCGATCGACCGTTCGTCCGATCGGACGATAAGGACGATACGGACAGAGGTGGAAAACCTCGTCCGATCGTGCGGTCCTCTATGGACCGCACGATCGGTGCGGTGGATATAGGACGCGGCTGCTTTTTCCGCAGGACGACAGTCTTCCTTGGCGAGACGTTCGAAAGTATCGATACGGTCGGTCGGAGGAAAAATCGCTAGGTGGTACCTAGCTTAACATGCCATACACTTAATGATGCAGGAAACTCCCTTAACATTAGTACTGCAACTAATATTAAATCTACGTGTTTTATATATGTTGTTAGTTTTGTGATGTCATCTTGATGTCATTAATTTTTATCCATTTGTACTTATTCCCCAGTTTGTATCATCCCTGTCAAAATCTACAGTCCTGAGTGTGGCATACGAAGTAAAATATATAGATAAACACAGAAATCTACCGGTGACGGTTAACCCAATTGGGGAATTATTCAGGGTTATTCAATAAAAGTTATTTCGTTAAAAATGGTGCTAATTTTGCCCCAACCAATCAGATGTTGCTTTCAAATGTAAATAAGATATGATGGTTGGGGCAAAATTAGCACCATTTTAAACTATAAGAACTTTATTGAATATCCCTGCTTATTTCTACAACAGAAAAAAGAGAAAATTAAAGGCGCAGGTTGCCTTAAAAATATATAATACACATATCACACGTAATGAAAACCTAGCGTCCGTATGACCGCAAAGTCCAATTGGAAACCATGATTCGTCAAGGAAACATCATGGGAAGGTCGGAATTTAATTACCGATCGATGGTTTACGTAACGAACGTTAAATTGAAGTTAAGATTAGGGTCAAGCCATATTTTACAGTGGACGTATTTCAGCGTCATCAGCAAAAACATGTCCTATGTTCTGTAATAATGATAAATATTTAATAAATAACAGAGCACTCATTACCTCAATGCGCATTACCATTGGACAGCTAGGCAGCCAATGAATTTGCAGGGGTGTGGCCTGATCTGATGGTATCGGTATTTAAAGTTGAGATAAAGAGATTTACCAGTAGACACTTGGCTCTTCTCCTTTCCGGACATCACCAAGAATTTTACCATCACTGGAGGGAACATCTTAACACAGGAAGGAAACATTAGACAGAGGGGGTATGTACTTTCACCACAATTTTTTATACTATCACTTTAACTTTAATAAGCTGTGAACCATCCCTGCTATTGGAATGGAAAATCTGTTAAATTGTATTTACAGAACATTCTTCTCTCATATTATATTTATACATATGGGTGGGAGCTGCCAATTGTTTCCCTTAGACAGTACAGTATGAGGGGTAAGCTTATTGTCTGTACAGAAATTCCTTCTCTGTATTTATATTTATACATATGGGTGGGAGCTGCCATATTGTTTCCCTTAGACAGTACAGTATGAGGGTATAGCTATTGGATGTACAGAACATTCTTCTCTGTATATTTATACATATGGGTGGGAGCTGCCATATTGTTTCCCTTAGACAGTACATTATTAGGGTTAGCTTATTGTGTGTACAGAACATTCCTTCTCTGTATATTTATACATATGGGTGGGAGCTGCCATATTGTTTACCTCAGACAGGTACAGTATGAAAGTATTCGCTTATTGTATGTACAGAAAATTCCTTCTCTGTATATTTATACATATGGGTGGGAGCTGCCATATTGTTTCCCTTAGACAGTACAGTATGAGGGTCTATAGCTTATTGTGTGTACAGAACATTCCTTCTGTATATTTAATTTATACATATGGGGGGAGCTGCCATATTGTTTCCCTAGACAGTACAGTATGGGTATAGCTTATTGTATGTACAGAACTCCTTCTTTCTGTATATTTTTATATATAATATGGGTGGGAGCTGCCCTATTGTTTCTCTTAGACGGTACAGTATGAGGGTATAGCTTTTTGTGTGTACAGAAACATTCCTTCTCTGTATATTTTATTTTAACATTGGGTGGAGAGCTGCCATATTGTTTCTCTTAGACGGTACAGTATGAGGGTATAGTATTGTATGTACAGAACATTCCTTCTCTGTATATTATATTTATACATATGGTGAAAGCTGCCATATTGTTTCCCATAGACAGTACAGTATGAGGGTATAGCTTTTGGTGTACAGAACATTCCTTCTCTGTATATTTATACATATGGGTGGGAGCGCCATATTGTTTCCCTTAGACAGTACATTATTAGGGTATAGTTTATTGTGTGTACAGAACATTCCTTCTCTGTATATTTATATTTATACATATGGGTGAGAGCTGCCATATTGTCCCTCAGACAGTACAGGAGAAAGTATAGTTATTGTATGTACAGAAACATTCCTTCTCTGATATTTATACTAGGGTGGGAGCTGCCATATTGTTTCCCTTAGACAGTACAGTATGAGGGTATAGCTTATTGTATGTACAGAACATTCCTTCTCTGTATATTTATATATACCTATGGGTGGGAGCTGCCATATTGTTTCCCTTAGACAGTACAGTAGAGGGTATAAGCTTATTGTAGTAAGTACAGAACATTCCTTCTCTGTATATTTTTATTTATACATATGGGTGGGAAGCTGCCCTATTGTTTCTCTTAGACGGTACAGTATGAGGGTATAGCTTTTGGGGTGTACAGAACATTCCTTCTCTGTATATTTTTATTATACATATGGGTGAGAGATGCCATATGTTTCTCTTAGACGGTACAGTATGAGGGTATAGATTATTGTATGTACAGAACATTCCTTCTCTGTATATTTATATTATTAAATGGTGGGTGAAAGCTGCCATATTGTTTCCTTAGACAGTACAGTATGTGAATATAGCTTATTGGTGTTGTACAGAGCATTCCTTCTCTGTATATTATTACATTTGGGTGGAGCTTCCATAGTGTTCCCTTAGACAGTACAGTAAGGGTATAGCTTATTGTATGTACAGAACATTCCTTCTCTGTATATTATATTATACATATGGGTGGGAGCTGCCATATTGTTTTCTTTAGACAGTTACAGTATGATGGTATAGCTTATTGTGTGTACAGAAAATTCCTTCTCTGTTATATTTATACAATGGGTGGGAGCTGCCATATGTTTCCCTAGACAGTACAGTATGAGGGTATAGCTTATTGTATGTGCAGAACTTCCTTCTCTGTATATTATATTTATATCATAAGGGTGGGAGCTGCCATATTGTTTCCTTAGACGTGCAGACAGTATGAGGGTTATGCTTATTGTGTGTACAGAAAATCCTTCTCTGTATATTTATACATAGGGTGGGAGCTGCCATATTGTTTCCCTTAGACAGTACATTATTGGTATAGTTTATTGTGTGACAGAACATTCCTTCTCTGTATTTATATTTATACATATGGGTGGGAGCTGCCATGTGTTTCCCTAGACAGCAGACAGTATGAGGGTATAGCTTATTGTATGTATAGAACATTCCTTCTCTGTATATTTATATTTATACATATGGGTGGGAGCTGCCATATGTTCCCTTAGACAAGTACAGTATGGGGGTTATAGCTTATTGTGTGTACAGAACATTCCTTCTCTGCATATTTAACATAGGGTGGGAGCTGCCATATTGTTTCCTTAGACAGTACAGTATGAGGGGTATAGCTTATTGTGGTGTACAGAACATTCCTTCTCTGTATATTTTTTATACATATGGGTGGGAGCTGCCATATTGTTCCCTTAGACAGTACAGTATGAGGGTATAGCTTATTGTATGTACAGAACATCCTTCTCTGTATATTTATATTTATACATATGGGTGGGAGCTGCCATATGTTTCCTTAGACAGTACAGTATGAGGGTATAGATTATTTTATGTACAGAACATTCCTTCTCTGTATATTTATACATATGGGTGGGAGCTGCCATATGTTTCTCTTAAAAGTACAGTATGACTTTATTGGTATAAACTGTTCCATATTCTAACATATTTCCTTCATTTCTAGATAATATGGAGGATCCAGCGGACCCAGAGGTATTTAAAGCCATTTGACCGTAAATACCCAACCATCTTTCGGATAATGTATTATTCCTTTGCTATAATCTGGCACGCGGCATCATGGTGTCATATGTGGTACATTATGGATTTTCTCCCATGATGATTTATATCAGCCTTGGAACCTATGGGATTGCATGATGTTTTACCTGATCCTCAAGAGTCTCTTTGCCTTACCTTGAACTGCGCAAGATGAAAAAAGCAACCTCCCTGTAGCTTTACGAAGACGGTGGCTCTGACAATCGCCGGGTATCAGGAGGACCCAAATTATTGAGACAATGCCTGGAGTCTTGCAGGACGTGAAATACCCCAAGGACAAACTCAAGGTCATCTCTTTGTCATTGATGGAACACAGATGAGGATGTCACATGATGGACATGTTCAAGGAAGTGTTCCATGAAGAAGACGTTGGGACTTCGTATGGTCGGAAAACTATCATACGATCAAGACACCAGAAGACGCAAAGGACGGGTCCAGTTCTGAGGAATCTAAACCCCTGAAAGACAAAGAAGAAATAAAATTGATGGAGGAGCTTGTTCGAACCAAGAGATGTGTGTGCATCATGCAGAAGTGGGGGGGAGGAAGAGAGAAGTGATGTACACGGCCTCCGAGCAGTCGGGAACACTGTGGATTACGTTCAGGTGAGTCCCCTTCTAAATTCTAATCTCAAATTCAAAGAAGAGTCACCAGAGTTTCTCCTTTCTCCTCTTCCTCCGTCAATGTCCCGTCCCTACAATGTCGGGATTAATGAGAATTTACCTTTTCCTTGTAGGTCTGTGACTCTGACACCAAACTGGATGAAATGGGCGACGGTGGAAAGGTTGAAGGTTTTGGAGGCCGATGAGAAATGTGGCGCAGTGGGAGGAGATGTTGGATCTTGACGTTTATGACCGTTGTTAGCTACATGAGCAGCCTCCGGTTACTGGGTGGCGTTCAACATAGAGAGGGCTGCCAATCGTATTTTGACTGCGTGTCCTGCATCAGGGACTCTAGGTAGGTGACTTACATGATGGTGATACTGTCTCTGTAATCATTCTTGTGGTATTATGGGATCGTCCTTAAACCCACTGAATTATGGGATTTCATTAACCTATTTATGTGTGGTGATGGCTGGAATTTACCCCAGCTGCGCAATATTAAATCCATAATACAAAATGTTACCCTTCCCCTCCCTGTTAATATTTGTTAACGCTTTGTTGTCATAGATGCTCATTACATTATTGGTTCTTGTTACAGGCATGTATAGGAACAGATTCTCCAGGCTATTTTGGATCCATGGCACAGCCAAAAGTTTCTGGGATCTTACTGCACGATGGGTGACGACCGACATTTAACCAACAGGATTCTCAGTGTGGGATATAAAACCAAGTAAGTGAATAAATTACAAGATGCCCAATTACAGGGACAGGTTCCTCTCTGTGTCATTGATGGGCTTCCAACATCATCCAATACATGGAAGATTTACTTCCGGTACTTTCACTTTTAGTATCAGATGGTCGAATAGTTGTTCTTTAGGAATGTTTTGCTCTTGGGGGATATTAGATTTTGCCATTTGGGGGGATTAGAATTGTCTCTTTAGGGGATTAGATTTTGCCTTTGGGGGGGATTAGATTTTGCCCTTTGGGGGATTAGATTTTGCACTTTAGGGGATTAGAATTTGCTCTTTGGGGGATTAGATTTTGCCATATTTTGTTGGGGGATTAGTTTTGCTCTATGGGGGATTAGAATTGGTCTTTGGGGGATTAGACTTTGCTCTCTTTAGGGGATTAGATTTTGCTCTTTGGGGGATTAGATTTTGCTCTATGGGGGATAGATTTTGCTCTTTGGGGGATTAGATTTTGCTCTTTGGGGGATTAGATTTTGCTCTTTGAGGGATTAGATTTTGCTCTATGGGGGATTAGATTTTGCTCTTTGGGGGATTAGGTTTTGCTCTATGGGGGATTAGAATTTGCTCTTTGGGGGATTAGATTTTGCCCTTTGGGGGATTAGAATTTGCTCTATGGGGGAGTAGAATTTGCTCTTTGGGGGTTAGAATTTGTTCTTTGGGGGATTAGATTTTCCCCTTTGGAGGTTTAGAATTTTTCTCTTTGGGGGATTAGATTTTCCCCTTTGGGGGATTAGAATTTGCTCTTTGGAAGATTAGATTTTCCCCTTTGGAGGTTTAGAATTTGCTCTTTGGGGGATTAGAATTTCCCCTTTGGAGGTTTAGAATTTGCTCTTTGGGGGATTAGATTTTGCTCTTTGGGGGATTAGATTTTATATGGACACAGAACTCCTCAGTGACTTCTAATATCCTTATAATTTACAGTAGGGGATACATCATCCATTATAATACATGGGTGGTACCCAGAGTTCCCTGTATAACTCAGTCTGTGTCCTTGTACCTTTATATAGACACAGAACTCCTCAGTGACTTCTAATATCCTTATAATTTACAGTAGGGGATACATTATCCCTTATAATATATGAGTGGTACCCAGAGTTCCCTGTATAACTCAGTCTGTGTCAAAGCTTATTAAAACTTTCTCTTTCTGATTACATTGTTGTAGTTGCGATCCGATTAGACCGGACCTCGGCAGAGTAATGCTGGGGGAGCACATGTGGCCCTTTGGCTGCTACTGACTGGCCCCTCAATACTAGACCTAGACCAAAAAAAAAAATAATAATTGAATTTTATAAAAAATAGATCTAAAATTGCGGCAAATAAAAAAAACAGGGATATTAATTTATTACGTTTCTAAAATCTATAATGAGAAGTGAGTTGAACCTTATTGGCCCTTCACGACAGTTTAGGTTCCTCATGCCGCCCCCTTAGATTAGACACTAGTTACGTAGAGGGAAGAATTAAAATGAGATAATTATATTAAACTGAATGAAACACTGACGAGATTGGAGGTCGGGCCCCTGACCCATCACCTTCGCCCCACCACATTAAGGTTCTTTTAAACAGCTGATCGCGCTTATATTCCATTCATACGGGCAATCAGCTGTTTTTAAACAGGTAAGAGGGGTTTGTGGCAGCCCCCCTACTGTCCGGGCCCCCCGCACAGTTACGCCACTGACTGAAGACAACATACAAATAAGTGGCTACAAACTTCTCTTTAACTTCTCTAACTTTATTCCACTCCTGATTAGCAGGGATAAGAGGATGTTAAACGAGGGGATAGGATGGGGGATTCTTGACGGTCACTCCAGGTTATGACATTTCTCTTTCTGTCTCTCCTGTCTGTCTTTCTATTGATAACCCTCTATTAACCTGCCACGCTGTCCGTCCATCTCCCCCCTGCTGACAGGAGGTTTGGGTACCAGCGCGGTGCAGTCACCGCAGGAAATTGGTACTTTCGGTTACCAAGGAGGCGTGAAATCCAACCTCTGAACAGCGAAATTGTTGCCCTTTTCATTCTCCGTCCTGTCTGGTGATTATAGCAGAGAATCGGTTCCATTAATAAAACCGCTGTCCTAGTAAAGCAACTGATGGTCGGGTTTTTGGTGGCACTTTTAACCCTTTCAGCGCCAGGGAAATCTCATTTCTCAGCCAACCCTGAGTTGGAATGGGGGGGCAAGGAAATGGGAGTTTAGGAATGAATGAAGATCTTTCATGGCAATATTGTATTCAGGGTCCTGTTTACCGAGCAGGTGTTTCCAAAGAATCCAGGACTGGGATCCTTACAAGGACCAGAGCGATCAATGGGGCTTTTGGGTCTCACGTTTGTAATGAATATGACTGGAGATGATGTAACGATTCTCTGTGCCCTTTGTAAGGGGATTTGCCTCTTCCCTCTCCGGAGCGGATGTAGTAAATGAATGGGTCACCCTTGTTCCTGCTCTGAAATTAAAAGAGCCATTGAGGCCCAAGAGTCTTGTTTGCCAAGTAAAAATCTTGATTTCTATGGGGAGTAAAGTTTGAATAAAATAAAGAAGAAATGGAATGGTAACTTACTGTACATAGTAGTAGTAATAGTCTGGGGAACACGGACAAATATCTGGTAATAAAACAACTTCCTTTATACGTGCGCTTATTCCGAGCTTCCGCGTTGCGCATTCGATATTTATCCCATATACTGAACTGCGGGTTTATACATTTGATATTTCTCGAAAACGACCCTGTTTATTCGATACGCCTCGGAATGTACAGTCGATCATTCTTGAAAGTGGCTCCCGCGTTTTCGATATTTCTTGAATCTGTCTCTGAAAATCAAATCTCGAAATTCCACGATCGTTTCCACGAATTCGGTAAATTCAAAAAAGCGATCCCCCGAATCGGAAATCATCATGGGCAATTATCGTAAGAAAGTTCTGAGAGTAGAAAAAAAAATGAAATCTGAAAAGTCTGAGTTAGTTCGGTGCTGTGAAATCTGATTCGAAACCGCGTTCGAGTTTGAGTACATCTCTAACCGATAGTAACATTGGTCCAGTGTTTTCTCACCTTGCGAAGGTTTGCAAAGTAATTCAGTGAGCATCCACAGGAACATCAGTACAAACGTCTAATGATGTATGGGCACCTGTAACCTACTGGTACCTTCACGGGCCAGTGGTTCACTAAATTCCACATTACCCACTAAAGTTTCCCACCTGGTGTCCTGGTGTTTACAGAAAAATGTTCACTGGCTCAACCCTTTCCGCATTTCCTCCGCTCTCCACCCCCTGTAGTTTTCGACATTCCACACATATAAGTTCCGAGTCGGTACATTTCTCCCAGTTATTCTTGGCAGGGGATAAGATGTATAAATAAATACACTTTATTACATGTAGGAACCTTTAGAAAACCCTATAATATACCGGAAATCTGAGACAGCCAGTCTGGGAGACCCAGTGTGGATAGCGCCGTGATTTATACGCGGGGAAGGTAAATAATATTCTGACGGTTTTTGCCTGTTTTTCTGTCAGTGTTTACATAGTTTAGTGTCCTGTTGCCAAGTGCTGGGTGGGATTGGAGTTCGGTTCCAAGCTCTTCTGTAAATCCTGGCGAATGAATGAAGTTTACACTTCCAGCTGCAACACTCAATAGAGCGATTGTAAGCCAGCCAAACGCGGAAATGCGCTAACGCACGGCAAACTCTAAATGGTTAAGGGTAAAATAAATGACATTGTAAGGATAACACAACATTGTTTAAAGAGTCATGTTATTATAACTGTTTGATGTATACTAATATACAGTATTTATTAAAATTCAATGTGCTGCACTGGTAGCCCATTTTACAGCTTGGTGTATTTACTGAGCATGTGCGTAGTCGCTGACAATGTTATTAGATCCATGATGAATCTTCACACTACACGATGCATCGCATAGTTACTACGGGCCATATTTATAAAGGCGTGGTGTTGCTTTTTATCTATACCGCACCTTTAACGATCAATTTAGTGATCGTTAATTTACGATCGTTATCTACCATAACGATCATAAGTTACTGATAACGATCGTAAATCTACAATAACGCAATCGTAGATTTTTCATCTCCATAGAATAAACATTTTGAAGATAAGTTATTTTTGGGCTGGACTTGCCCTTTAAATACCGGAAGCCACATTTACCCGGAGCGATTGCGATTCCAGGAAAATGAGGCCCTATTTCTTTAAGCGAATAGAGATTTATATGGTCTGTGTCTGTATATCCTTCCTAAAACTTTACATACCTCATGTCCAACAAGGTAATGACATTATCGCATATCAACCAATCGGATGATTGTTTTGATTTCCCACAATGGAATATGCCAATAAAAGCTTAAAGTTGATTGGTTCTTGTGGGTTACAAGGTGCACCCTCCACCCCCTGTACTTAAATAGTAATTCCATTTAAAAAGCTGTATGCAAACATAAAAAACACTAGGAAATCCATTTGGCTAATGTAGTGCAGACGACCCATTAGAAAGCAGAATCATTTAATAGGATTCACGGGCTGTATATCGCGCCCTTTATTACAGGTTTTGAGATGTTCCAAATGCTGTTTTTATCTCTGTGTCATTTCACAGAACAGAGACTTGCTGTTTCCATTCGGTTCCAAGCTTTTCTAATGCACAATTAAACTGCAAATAAATTTAATAACAGAAGGGGACCGGGTTGGGGGAAGAGAGAGATACATCAGCCCTAAAAGCCACAGCGTCCCTTATAATTAATATTTTATGTTTTCTGAAATGAAGCAGACAATTTGCTTATGTCTCCCAACCAGCTCATCCCATCAATCTGAGTTATTAAGAAAAAAAAAAACTTGTATTTGTCTCTGATTGTAGGGACCAGGACAAACCTTATGCACGAGGTCTAAATAGAGATTTGTACTATTGCTAGTGAATAAAGGAGGAGCTTCGTACAAAGGGGCACGTGTGTACGAACCTTTATTTAGGAAGTCACCAGACAATGAGTTGCTGAGGTTAAAGGACAACTAAACTGTAAAAATGTACTTTTTAAAAAAAGAAAAAAAAAAAAGTAGGGAGGTCCGATTGATTGTCCCTACCTCCCAATATTGTTTTTTTTTGTTTAGTTCCCAGAGAGCTCAGTTTAGCTGTAACTTGTATCTTTATAAATGGCGCTTAGCAATTTCAACTGATCTAATTGGTGCTTCAAGTCGCATGACCGAGCTAAGACCTGAGTGTTCTAAAAAGTAATGGGGCTTATTTATTAAGGTGTAAAATGTTCCCTTTTCAGCTGCGAATCAAATATTATTTTGCATCTCTTGTTAAATAATAAATCTCCCTATTGTAAACTAAAAGGATATTTAAATTCCCCTGACTGATTTAACTCGTACTTTACTTTGATTGAAATATTCACTATATAATAGAACAATGCAAACTTTTGCTTTTTGAGCAATAGTGGATTATGAATGGGATAACCTCCTCAATACTGTGTAATAATCAGGGGTGCCCCTACCATGAGGCAAACTGAAAAATTTGCTCAGGGCGTGCCCCTGCAGAACACTTAAAATGCGGCAGTTAATAAAGTCCTCCTTCCTGCAATACCAGCACCA